>CM046306.1:6240775-6538646 GCA_025267735.1 Mactra quadrangularis
TGGATTTTTTCTTCATTATTTGCGTGCAATCTATAATTTCTGAGATTTATAGCTTGAAAAATCCATAAATTTGCTATTATATCTTAATGAAGGATAATTACACCCTAAGACATGATTGTGTTTAATCACTCCACTACAAAACTGGCTGTTCATTATAACATTATTGGAAACAAAAAATTGATTTTGAATTATTTGTGTTAATTGTGAACAATCTAATGAACTGTGCTTTGAAAACTTTGTTCTTGTATGAACTCGTTTTTTTAGACCAGTGTAAATGGTTTACAACATTCATGTTACAATTAAGGGAGTACCTGTTTGACTCAATTAAAGGTTTTAATGGTACTACACTGTAATTATTCTTAACGATTTAACTATACATCACAACACTACAAGTAATGATTATTGATTTTAGAAACTAATTTACCTACAATGGTTCTACTGATCTTTTAAAGTAACAGTATTCAATTGATTTGTTAACACTGAGAGCTATATGTGTATGGATGTATGTACGTGACTGCAGCTTGCAGAAAATTATCAAGAAGAAATTTTATAAATTCTTTACTCACACAGATTTGTTGTATAGAAACCTTGTACAGTAATTATTAAACCTTTTATGATGATGATGATGATGATGATGATGATGATGATGATGATGTTGATTCAATAACAACAATAATGCTGCTGATGATGATGATGATATTGATGATAAACTGCAACATGAACAAAAATGATGACTTTTTTACAAGGCTATACATATTGGTAAACTACTCTACTATTTTTGGCTTCTTCAAATTTTCTATTATACACTTCCTCACTCTCAGAATAGCAAACCTTACTCACTTTTCTTCCCATCATAGAGACCAGTGTTAGTGATATTACTGCTGATTATGATGAAGATATTGATAATGTTATTGATGACAAAAGCTTTACTTTTGACAATGATAATGATACTGTCATTAAACCTTTTGCAATATATTGGACTCTTTGAAGATTTACCTTGGACCCTGGTCTTCAATTACAGATTTAATCTTGTAGACCCATCTCTTACAAAGACTTATATTTGACAAAGACATATTTAAAGGAGACTTTCAATATTTTAGAGATACTGTAGTCTTTTCTCATTCCTTCTCCATGTATAATAAAACAATTGTGTGTATTATATATATATATTTAGTTTATTTAGTATAAAATATACATATCGAGGGTTGCCTGCAAGACTGTAGAAACTTGCTCTCTCACGCAATGCACTTACTACAGTTTTGCAGGCAGCCCTCGATAGATTCTTGTATACATGTGCTAGCAAGCTCCCTTCCTCTGTACTCCTGATGTCTGTGACATTTAACATTTTCTCTCATTTATCTTGTATATAAAGGTTAGATATACAATATATATCAATGTTACAAATCTTATCATTGTCTGATTGCTGAAATATGATACAAATAACTTTTATATATTTGTGTAAGTAGAGTATGGAGAAAGTTCAACATCTCTAGCCATTTATTTGTTGCTCTCATGTTTGTTGGCTGGATGGAACGGTGGAGGCATTGTGTCATTGCAAGTTGACATCAAAGTTGAAAGAAACTGTGTCTTCATTTGTTTTGAGAGCTGAATACAGATTCCTTAATTACCCATATATTCTGATTTGATTCAACATACTTTAATTCTTATTTACAAACAACTGAAGGTTTAGACTGAAGAAGGAATTTGCAAATAATTGATTTATACAGAGTGGTCTTAGATTTTTAACAATACAGAAAACTGCTTTTTATCTCTTAAGTAAACTGATTAACAGGGTAAAAGTGACAGCTTAGATACTTACTCCTGAAAACATGTACCATTTCTAAAATAAATTGTTTGAGGAGCCTGGCTTGAACATCTGTACAAGATACCAGTATATATATACTTGTACAATGTTACATCTAAATGGACAATCAAAACAGTAACCATGGTAACATGACTGTTACAAATGTAATAATGTTGATGTGACTTCTGGTGCCCCTGATGCTGGGATAGACATGTAAATGTAGATAATACATAAAGTATCATTATTATAGCCATTCCTGAAAGGTGATATGTACAATTACCAAGATTTCAGCATTTTGTAGTCGACACAGGTTGCCTCAAGCCAATCAAATGATGCATTTGAGGTCACATGATGAAAAATGTATTTTTATCAGCCCATAGGGTTCCACTCAATGAATCAAAAGCGTTCAAATGTTTTACACATTGTTTACTGGGCAAGCCGATCCCGGTATTCCATAAATAGACATGGGACAGTTTAAGACGCTGACGCATATTGCTTGAATTTTTTTACTCAAAGGAGAAGATGTCATACACAGCTAAATGGTGATTTCAAGCATTTTTGGATATGCTAATACTTGTGTCTATTATATACAATCCTACAACATGTACATTTATAGCTTGTCACTGTATAGTAGTTTTGTCCTAGTCTGTAATTCCTAAATCCCTAGAAGTCTTAAAAAACTCTAAAGGTCTTTGACTGTTTAATTAATGTTTTATTGGGTAAAGTTAATTAATTTGATATAGAACAGAAATATTGTCTGAGACTGGGTGGTCTGGTATACAATATATACAACATATAAACAACAACAAAAAACAACAACATATGTCTGATCACCCCAACATGTATTATACTATACTGACATATTGTCAATATTTTCTGTGTCCTGCTTTATTTGTGTGAGTAGTACATCTACATATATGGTCATTTTGAGCTGTCCCACACTAACATACAATAGAAACAGGACATAATCAATATAGGCAAAGAGTCACTAAATGGTACGAAAAAATGACCCCTTAAGCTTTCAGTTACCAGGAGTCAAGGGTCAAATGCCATTTCTTTAAAATTACTAACTTTTTAACCCCAAACAAATTAAGTGCTTCAGTACTTTGACCAGATTTATTAAACAAAACATTCGGTAACTAAATTAATATGTACATAGACCAGTGCTTGGGAGTAACTGCGGTTTTTGATCTGTTAGTGGAACCTTAAATGGTAATCTATCATACATGTAGTTGTACATGAAGTATGAATTAGAGTGCCACCATAGGAAATATGTTATATTTATATTTATGTTGCTATGTGGATATAACAGCACTTGTTGTATACTGTTTACATGTAATAAATCATTACTTATCTATCTTGAATAGATTGTAGTTTCTACATTAATTGATAAAATTAATTGGTTCTTGTAAATCAATACACAACATACAGTGCCCTCCAAAAAGTTTTAGAATTAATCAAATCATGGGACAAATTGATCATACTTACTGGTAGTAATATTACTGTAGCAATGGTATAATATGGCTCTTGTACTCCCTTGTCTTCAAGCTAGCTTTTATGGGACATGGTAGAGTATTTGCTTACAACTCAAGAGGTTGTGGGTTCGAATCCTAGTTCGGACCATGGATTTTCATCGGGTTACATTACTGTAACTGATGCTTATTCATGTAACAAGGCTTAAATAATATTTTGATAAACCTAATTATGATGATTTTGGAGTATGGTTAAGTGTTTCCTTTTTTCATGGATAAATCTGAATCAGTTAATCCTAAAACATGATTTTTGTGAACCATCTTTAGTCGGGAACTGTACACTACAAGCTGTGTAGTACACATTGTATATAATGATTAGAAGTGATGGTTAAAGTTATCATAGAGTAAGATAACCAATATCTCATTATTTATATACTTGACTCCAGTAATTTGAATAGATAGGTTACATTTATAGTTAGGATAGGATTTAATGTTGTTTTAGGCTCCAGGCTCATCTCTGTCTCTCTCAGTTCTATATACATAATGTACTGGTATAATATTGATGTAGAGTAAAGATTGATTTACTCTCCCTTTCTCTCTTTATATATGATCTCTGACTGACTCTATTAAACTTTCTCATTGATTTGACTTGATCTGATCATTTATAGGATTTTATTGCAAGATAGATATTGACTACATTGGGCTTATTTTTGTAATATGGTTATATTGATCATTGTTGTTGTTTCATGGAAATGCAATATTTTTGTTTCATTTATTTAAATGATTTTTAACCGGATTTTTCAACGAAAAAAATTGGCTTATAGTTTCGGTAATCCGGGCAGTTTGGCGGTCGGGTAGGCGTCCTGTGTCATTAACAATTGCGTTAAAGTTTTTTTTTACCACATGATTCTGCCATTTATTGTCAGATCTTTATGAAACTTTATACAATGATAACGTACTATGCCATAAACAGAATTAGACAGTAACCACAACTCTACCTGGCTTTTTTATGGATTATTTCCCTTGGTAATTTTTGCAATAAAGTTTTTAAATCTGGCTTTAATGCGGTTTTCACATTACATTTCTTGTTAAATGATTTTATAGAATATTGTTTGGCATTGTGTGTCAATGGGCCGACTTGTTTTGCCCAGGCGGCTCATAAACCGGCGTGAGCCGCTCGCCGATCGGCTCGCCCCGGTGTGACACATGAATCAAGCGATCCGGCTAACTAATTACTGTTGCAGACGGTCTCATTTCAAGCAGTGTATTAAATAAACCCATATCAGTAGTTAAAAGTTCAAATTCGTGTCTGGCGAGTAAAATGTGTACTTGTAATATAACTCTAACACAAATGACGTGTAAGAGAGTTTTATTGAACACATCAGTTAGTATTTTGTCCATAATCGTAGTAAAGTTTTGTAATAATGGTTTCACCTGAATCTATTTTTAGTCATATTCGTCACGTGCTCGCCGCTAGCCGCTCTAACGAAACCGGCTCATTCGGCGTGCGCCGGTTGTTGACCCGGCTCATTCTCAGAGCAAATAAAGCGAATCGCCGGTAGCCGTTTCTGAATCGGCTTACGCCATTGTTGCCATGGTATGGAGGTTTTAATCCATTGGAAGAGGACAAATTTAGAGTGCTTGGCTAGAACTCATGACCTCCTGCTTGCAAGTTACGGTATTTGTTTTACAAGCTGAGCCAATTTAGCTGAAATTGAATATTTTTCAAACAGCCTCTATAGAGATTGACAAGAAAACGGCTATGAAACCTTTATTAAATGTAAGCCAATAGATTATATATAGACATAGAGAGACAAGTTTAACACTGACTATATTTATTGATCTTTAATTGAAATCCCCTGAATCAATTAATTGTCAATTTATTATGAATATTCAATATTATAGCAACCTGTACTTTGACACTCTAGTGTCATTTTTTTTTTAACAACATTACTGTATGTTAAAATATCTGTATATAAAGTCAAACATATAATATTTACTGTTTTCCCATCTTTTATGTATTTTTTCCATCTTGGTGTATTTTTGTATTGACTGTTTTTATACTGTATATTATATTAAATATTAACCTTTGTGTATTTCGACAGACAAATACTGTCATAACTGATAATTTGCTGTAAATAGAATTATTATAAAATAGATATTCTATATTTGTTTGTTCTATAATTGTATCATACAATGACAGAGCTACAAGTCATTTTAATATATTATTTTCGAGCCATGTTGAATGCTCTGCAAGTATTTTTGGAATGGTCTTTGATTGGAAATGGTTTAGACATCACTAAACCAAAAAACCTTTTCTTCACCCTTATCCACTGTACCCCAGACCAATCTGTTAGAACTAGAATATTGTCAATTATAAAAGCATCAATTCATATTTATATTTTTTATATGAATGTATGACAGTTTATGTTAAATTATAATACAAATATATTACAATATAATAATATAAAGGTATAACAATATATAAATTGTAAATGATGATAAATTGTGTTATAGCAATATTGATTTAGGGACTCCGGTCCTTCAAAAGTCAACGGACAAAATCTTGTTTTTAAGAATGAACTGATTCATATTGACCCAAAAAAAGAAATAAATAGTAATCTGAACTTATTGCAAAATCAGCATTGATAACTTTATTTACATATGATTCATGCTATGTTGCATGAATATGCTAAAATTATAGTAAAAATACTTGCAAAATGCTTGATCAATTTTTTTATTACAAAATTTCATTTCCCCCAGAACTTTTGTTGGGCACTGTATTGCATGTTTAATATATAATATAATATAAAATATATTACATGCAGACTGTATTGTCACATTAAATCTTGAAATAAGGATAAAGAAGGTGTCACATTATCATCTAGCTACATTATTGTATTTTGTTTCACGAATCTTTTTTATGTCCTAGCGTTAATATGTCCCAGAGACTGAGAGACTTGGCAGGCAAATGTAGAAATACAATCGTGTACATTAAGATGGTTGTGTGGAAATCAATGTGTATCCCCGTGATTATTATACTAGGTTCTTTCTTCTATCACCAAACTGATTGCCAATTAAGTAATTCACGCCTCTGTACAACAAAGCCAGATGACAGAGCTCCTGCTATTTGTATGCAAATTTATTGTTCGTCCTCCGATTCATTGGTCAATATCTATTCTTGGATTTTTTCCTTTTAGAACATTCTCTCTCTCCGTTCATTTCCTTTACTCAGAGTATTCTGTATAAAACCTATACCATACTGACTGACAATCGAATGTATTAGCTATTGATTATAGTCAGCGTGGAATAGGGAAATACTAGAGTTGTAGTAGTCAGACATTATTCACCGATTTCTCTCTCACTACCAGCTCTTATATAGCATAGCAGAATCACAGAGATTCGTCCACACTTCTTTTTTAAGAAAATTTCATATTTTCATACATTTTTTATCCGTATTGTATGGGGAATAGTTCAGTTATTGAGTTTTAAAATAAAACTACATTCAGGACACTGTTGTATTCTCTGTCAAAAGGTATGTCTTTTATATTTTATCTCAATAGTTTTAATGTTACAATTTTTTTTACTATTTTTGAGGTCTCTGAAGACTGGATGGGACTTTTTTTCTGTTCTACATATGGCTAATTATATGAGGGTTTTTTTGTTTTATATTTTTGGAAAATTTTTGCTATTTAAATATACTGAAATGTTTAGTTCATAAATTTTGTTTGGATGATTCATATTTGGTGAAAAGTTTTTATTAGACTGTATATTGACATTATTTTGATTTTTATACATTTTGACATATGGTAAGGTTTTTTTATTAATTGAGATTTTTTTTTCATCTTGAATGGTTAACTGTAGTATATATTGACATTTTAATGAAAATTTCTGCATGGGAAATTTAATATTTACGGGCTTGTGAAACAATTTATTCTTCTTAACTTGGAACGGTTTTTTTCTGTGATTTACAATATTTATTGAGTTTTTGGTACATTGCATTGTGGGCGACAAGAATTGAACGTCTATACAAATATAAAGTGTAGAAAAAACTACTTTTTTATACATTATATTTTGACACAGTGTCATATGTCCTCATCTGTATGTGACATTCAACATTGATTGTAGAGAATGAGTCACAGTATATCTTATAATATTTTATACTTTTTATATGCAGTCTTGAAAATTAATCAATGACATTCATTTTCATTCATATATTTTTTATCTCAATGCTGGATTGATTAAAATTTGGTGCTCCTGGAAATCATTCTTTGATATTATATTCTCCACTTTGAGTAAAAATAGCATGCACAAAAATTGTGAAGTAAAAACTTAAAACTATTTGAAATTTCTTGTTGTTGCAATGTTTTACTTTATTCCTCATTAAATAGTGAGCAAGAAGCTTTTGAGGATTTATATTAATGTTGTAATTTTCAATAATGAATAAAATCATATTTTGATTGGAACATTGAAACAATGTTTAATATTCAGTTTGGTATTCATACTGTGATTACAATATATTCAATAATGTTCTAAAACAGACTGTTTTTTATCACCAGTCCAAATTACATAATGCTTTAGTTGGTGTTGAAAATTATCTTGATAAATTTCAGTAATTAATAAGCCAGCATGTTATTGATTTTATTTAATTTGTAACTTAAAGTATGCTGTATGGCTATTAATAAAGACCTAGTTACCTATATTGTAATTGTTGCAAATGTCGCTGTAAATAATTATGGTACTTGTTGCCATGGTTACTGCATATAATTATGGTACTTGTTGCCATGGTCACTGTATATAATTATGGAACATGTTGCTGTGGTTACTATATATAATTTTGGTATATGATGCCATGGTCATTGTATATAATTAAGGTACTTGTTGCCATGGTCACTGAATATAATTATGGTACATGATGCCATGGTCAATGTATATAATTATGTAACATGTTGCCATGGTCACTGTATATAATTATTGTACTTGTTGCCATGGTCACTATAATTATGGGGCATGTTGCCATGGTCACTGAATATTATTATGGTACATGTTGCCATGGTCACTGAATATAATTATGGTACATGATGCCATGGTCACTGAATATAATTATGGGGTTTGTTGCCACGGTCACTATAATTATGGGGCATGTTGCCATGGTCACTGAATATAATTAAGGTACATGTTGCCATGGTCACTGAATATAATTATGATACATGTTGCCAACTTGCCATGGTCACTGAATATAATTATGGGGTTTGTTGCCACGGTCACTATAATTATGGGGCATGTTTCCATGGACACTGAATATAATTAAGGTACATGTTGCCATGGTCACTGAATATAATTATGGTACATGTTGCTATGGTCACTATATAATGAAGTTGGTTTTCTGTATACAGTTCTTAATGGATTTAAAAAAAATATATACTTATAGCGCAGGTTTAGCGCAAAAGGGTCGTAACTCACCTTTTTCTTATTTTGAGTTAGACTATTTTGCACTAAACCAGCGGTATGTAAACTTTAGGTCCATACTTTGTGATTTATATAAGTTCTGAAGTGAATACATTGGAAAGTTATGCTAGTTTGATACTGATGTTATTAATGTTACAAGTCTATGGGTAGTTGTTAATGTATTAATAAGAACAAGTTAATAGGTTAACTTGGACTCTACATAGCTTGTTTGAATGTATGATAAAACAAGAAAACGCTGTGTTACTATGGTAATATCTGGTTTGTATCATAGAGGGGTTTAATCATTTCATTATTAACAGATAGCTATGTCATTATACTAGGAACAAAATTTGTTAAACTAATGAAATTAAATTGAATTTTTTATCAGTTTGAATATTGAATCAAGGCTTGATTGAATTGAATATTTTGTTAAAGTTTTATCCCTCTGTTGTGTAATGTAATCTAGGTTAAGAATTGATTTTACACTGATGTTATAGTAATTGAATTAAAAGTTTTATCTTACTGATTATTGGTTCATACAATGTCGTTACATTATCTGAATTACTAAGCTCTATGATTGTACAATGTATGTTTGAATTTTACATTGTGTGTTCCTGATATTTTAGTTTTCCTTTACCAGTATAGAAAAATTCAGCCATTAGAATCATCAAAATCAATAATCTTAATAGCAAAACTATCTTACTACTGGGACTTTTTTCTTTTTTCAAATTAAGCAATTGGAACCTAAAAATTGCCAAAAATCACATGACTAAGCAAAAAAACAAGGAATCCTAGACATTTTGCAGAGATTCGCATGCATGCCTTCATATCTTGTGATGTTGAATGTACACCTTTGTCACTGTAGGTGAAATCATTAAGTTTGTTATGACTGAGATTTGAGCCTGATATAAGACAATGTACATTTTGTTAAGAGACAGTGTATACATTGTTATACTGTTATATCTTGCTGCTGTATATTGATGTATAAAACTATATAACACTTTGACATTAAAATAACATCTAATAAAAATATGAACATAGATAAGATCAGTGTTACAAACCCCATTCATTAATAATTTAACATTTTATTTAAAGACCCTGTTACACTGTATGTTGTATGTCACTGCAGAGACTTGTATCAGCTACATACTACTGATATGGCATTGTATGTTATAAAACTAAAATGATCTGGTTTTTCTGAAGTAACAGTACAAGTCAAGTTGTTTAACTCAACCTATTTTATGCTGGGGAGACTTTCATTCTGTTTATTGTGCATTTCCCCTGTGCCACAACATATTCAAAAGACAGCTCTTTCAGGTTAAACCTATACACCTAGATCAAGGGAAGTCATCATATATTGTAGATGTATGTCTTGTTTATGATGGTAACTGTACCTTTAAAATATTGTAATAAAAAGAAGATGAATCATAAATTATAAGGTTCATTAACTAAGGACCTTTATCTTGAAATGTGTAAATTGTATTCAATTATCATACTTGGGATATATTATGATAAAATACTAAAAGTGTCAATAAAATGTTACATTGATTTTTTCCATGAATTTTTATCAAATTTATAAAAGGGTGTTGTTCGATCGGTCATGTGTCATTTATCGTAAAAATCTCGTCACCTCGGATATAATAGAATATATTACTATCCCATAATGCAATAGCTTCATTATTTGAAAGACTTCAGTTTATTTTTATATTCAATTAGTGAAACATTTCTTGATATCTAGATTAATGAAAATGTTATTGAACACATTATTGTATTATATTGTCTGATGAATGAACTGGTTGTTGTTTTTGTTGTTGTTTTTTACCAAGATGGTGACGTTAATTGAAATATGTAATTGATATTTAATTGGTTATATTGACACTGCTGATATAAGATCAATCTTGACATGTTGACTTTTACAGATTTCAAAATTGTTGTATTTTATTATCAAAATAATCTCTTAATTCTCTAGAAGGATAAAAACCAACATATTTTGAATACCAACCAACAATAGTATCCTTGCTACAACAATGTGACACCCTCAAAACTGACAGGTTGATATCTTACAATAGATTATGTTGTTCTTCAACCATATAGTTACAGTATCATACAATGTAACATCACTTGAAAACATTATAATACAAGAAAAAACATCAAGTTTCTCAATGCATAAACACTATAGGGAAATATCCTGTAAAAAACTTAAACAAGCATTGTTCTGAAAGAAACACTTTGCATTAACAGGCATCACAGAAACACATTATAGAAGAATTATATTCAAGTATGGGTCAGTAACACTAAGTGTTTACAAAAACTGTACACACACTCTTTAAATGATAGAAACACCATGTAGAAACAACATAACAAAAACCTTTCTATGTTGGAAAACACCATACAAAAAATGATACAAAATTGGTCTTGTAGGTAAGTAATGTAAAAACACCATACATAGAAGTCAGTCAGAAATCAACATTATACTGGAGCCATGCTGAAACTATATCAGTAAAGAAACACCATCTATATACTACATAGTAAAGAGAGAGAGAGAGAGAGAGAGAGAGAGAGAGAGAGAGAGAGAGAGAGAGAGAGAGAGAGAGAGAGAGAGAGAGAGAGAGAGAGAGAGAGAGAGAGAGAGAGAGAGAGAGAGAGAGAGAGAGAGAGAGAGAGAGAGAGAGAATTACTATGTTGAAAACACTATTCCTTGTTGAGAAAACCATTCCTAGAGACTCTGTGTTGTTTAAATATTTAATACTTGTCTCTTTTCAGTGTAAGTTTTCAAATGGAAATGTTGTAACTAATTGAATAAAAGTGATAATTTTTCATTTTGTAAGACAAGTTTACTTGTTACCTTACATTCATGCAGGCAGGCAGTCAGCCAATCATGTGTTCTATTGTTACCATGGAGTGAGTGAGAGAGATTTTGTCTTATATCATACTCCTTACTTCCTCATGTTATATTTATATTTCTGAGAAATGTTGTGGTTTTATATATATGATATTATACTTGTTGTCTATATACAGTCAGGGTTTTGTTTTCATTGTACAGTTATACTCTTATATGTATTGTTACATTGAATTAACATTTACCATGTTCTGAGATTAAACAATGGGCTTTTCTATTCTTAAGTGAAATCTCTACCTTGTTACCAGAAAAGCCTAAGCTTCAAGGCAAGATAGGTCAATGTTCTTTAGCTAGCTTAGGTGGTAGCACGCAAGTCTACTGATTTAGGGGTTGTGGGTTCAATTCCCGGGCAGGGCATACATGTACTTCTGTGGAGCTTGGTCATGAAAGTATTTCTACAGCCATTCTCCCTCCTACCAATTATTTTTAATTCTGAATTATGAAATTACGAAAGTATGCGTTTAGTAGTTGCTTTTAGCCTTTTCAGGAGGAGTGAGTCGGTTGACTGACTGCTGTTATATAAACTATACATTGTGTGGCTATGGCATTAAACCCAACAAACAGTTGGTCTACTGACTCTTATATCTAACTATATATATTTCAGGTTAAAGTTAGTTTGTTGATGAAATCAGTTGCCATGGTGATAATTGTCATCTTTGTATTATAATAATTTGCTAAACTGCAAAATTGATGGTTGGGATTTTTTACTCCTATAAGTGTTTTAACTTAAAAACTTTTTTGATGGTAGAGGTATAAGGTTTCTTGTTTCCCTGGGTATTTCAATGTGCAAACTAGTTATAGTACCGGGGTATGTTATTTTATTACTAGTATGTTATTATATCTTACCTACCTACCACATACATTGTATCAATTTATCAAAAAAACATGGTAGATTTTATGCTTTAAAATATTCACCTATACTATGTCACCTAACTTGATGTATGACTATATAACATGAAATATGTACTCGCTGTTCATGAAATATGCTCTCACTGTTCAGTTAGATGCACAGTTATAATTTTCTGTATCACTGATTCTGAGGTATTGTTACCTTATATAGAAGATAAATGTTTGCTTGTTATGATAATGAATAAATATATGGTAGTTATATAATCTAATCATAGATAAAAGGATGAAGACAATGCAAGAACCTGAAGCAAAGCTCAAACCTGGAACCTACTGTTTACAAGCTGCAAGTCAGTTGCTTTACAAAATGAGCTTTTCAGACTGAAGCATAAAATACACAAATTATTGAGATGCTAGAATATACTAAATATTTGTATGCTTAAATTGAATGACAAAACAATATTTAATTTTGTTGTTGCAATTATTAAAGCCTGGGTATTCAATTAAGATTCAACTTGGCTGACCCTGATTTTTGATGATTGTGTATGAGGGATAACTTATTTTTGGTGTGTATTAACATCTGGTATATTCAATGTTTAAATTCTGTTTGCACATGTGCACCATTAAACTAATGTTCAGGTTTAACTAGATAATTCAACACTGTGACTCATTGCATTTCTAAATGTGTTATTCCTGTCTGTCAGCAATGCTCAATGCAGTGTGAGTATTCAATGCAAATGTAACAAACAAATGTTGGGGACACCTGTTTATTTTATTGAAGTCAGGTCTAATGTTAATTGATTTAAGAGTAAGTCAGTAATTGTTTTGTTTATTTTGAAAGTTATTTATAACAGAGAATTGTATAAATATTGACCTTACAATGATTTGTTTATTTTAATTGCATCACATGATTTCATTGTATTCATTGTTACTTAGGTATTGGACACAAAAAGCTTTTAAACTGATGATTAGTTTATGAATTCAATGATTTCTTTTAACTCAATTAGTTTATAAAACAGAATAGGTTTTTGTAATCAATTTGTTCGTGTATCCAATGAGTTTTGAACTCAATTACTTATAAGTTTATGACTCCAATTAGTTTTTAAACTCAATAAGGTTACGAATCCAATGTGATATAACACAAATAGTGTTTGAACCCAATGCATGCATATTCTATCAGTTTTTTCATATCATCGTAACAAAATGATTGAATTGACTTTTATCTGGGTTAAGTGAACAAACTGGTACTCAGTGTACAATTTATGGTGAACAGTTAAAAGAGAGCTTAGAGCATACACAGTATACAAATGGCAGGATTGTAACCTCAATATATTAAACATTGTATACATTAAACATTTTATCTTTACTCTCAGTAATTTGAAACTCAGTTTCATTAAATGGGATTTTTGTATCAGGGGTGTGTCTCATTGTTCATTTAGTTTTGTAGTATTATCAAGTCAGAGCATGCATGGAATTTGGAGGTTTTTATCACAAAGTGGTTTGTTACATTGTATACCCTCTCACCTCTCTCTCTCTTTATTCAGATCTTCACTAGAGGTAAAGATTTTTTACTTTTTTACTCTTGCTCTTTAAGTTTTACTGTTTTATATATGTTTTATTAACTAATGCATTATGTACACTTTAAGTTTGTTTGTCTTCTAATTTCTACAATGTTATTAATTATATGTGTTGATTCAAAAAGAAGCTGTGGTGATGGTATCTACATGTTATATTTTGATACTCATTTAATATTATTTTGGGGAGGAGATCTTACTACAATTGGTTTCAACTAGAATTTGATACAAGGTCTGGTCTTGTTAGTGTTAATTCTAATAAAATCAAATTCTGCATGTATTTATCTTGATGGTCTTGTTCAATTTTATCATGTATACTGTACTGTACATAATGATTAGAATGAGTGATGCTACATATATAATTTGATTATTTAAATAGTATGCCATTGTAATATAGTCTTTACTTAGCGTTAGGATTGAATAGTTTCTAATGTATACCTTGCTGCAGTCAATCAATGCTACAAGAACTTGCATTCTGTCAAAGCTACAAGTCTTTGCATTCTGTCAATGCTACAAGACCTTGCATTCTGTCAATGCTACAGGACTTTGCATTCTGTCAAAGCTACAAGCCTTTGCATTCTGTCAATGCTACAATACCTTGCATTCTGTCAATGCTACAAGCCTTTGCATTCTGTCAATGCTACTAGCCTTTGCATTCTGTCAATGCTACAAGCCTTTGCATTCTGTCAATGCTACTAGCCTTTGCATTCTGTCAATGCTACAAGCCTTTGCATTCTGTCAATGCTACTAGCCTTTGCATTCTGTCAATGCTACAAGCCTTTGCATTCTGTCAAAGCTACAAGCCTTTGCGTTCTGTCAATGCTACAATACTTTGCATTCTGTCAATGCTACAAGCCTTTGCATTCTGTCAATGCTACAGGACTTTGCATTCTGTCAATGCTACAAGACCTTGCAATTGTCAAAGCCACAAGAATTTGCATTCTGTCAAAACTACAAGACTTTGTCGCGGTTCAAAGCTACAAGACTTTGCATTCTGTCAATATTACAAGACTCTTTATTCTGTCAAAGCTACAAGACTTTGGATCCAGTAAAAGCTACAAGACTTTGCATTCTGTCAATATTACAAGACTCTTTATTCTGTCAAAGCTACAAGACTTTGGATCCTGTAAAAGCTACAAGACTTTGCAGCCAGTAAAAGCTACAAGACCTTGCAGCCAGTCAAAGCTACAAGACCTTGCAGTCTGTCAATGCTACCAGACCTTGCAGTCTATCAAAGCTACAAGACCCTTCATTCTGTCAAAACTATAAGACTTTGCAGCCAGTCAATGCTTCAAGACCTTGTATTCTGTCAAAGCTACAAGACTTTGCAGCCAGTCAAAGCTACAAGAATTTGAAGTCTCTCAATGCTACAAGACTGTATTCTGTCATTGCTACAAGACCTTGCATTCTGTCAAAGCTACAAGACCTTACATTCTGTCAAAACTACAAGACTTTGTCGTGGTTCAAAGCTACAAGACTTTGCATTCTGTCAATATTACAAGACTCTTTATTCTGTCAAAGCTACAAGACTTTGCAGCCAGTAAAAGCTACAAGACTTTGCAGCCAATAAAAGCGACAAGACCTTGCAACCAGTCAAAGCTACAAGACATGGTGTTCTGTCAAAGCTACAACATCTTGCATTCTGTCAATGCTACAAAACCTTGCAGTCTGTCAATGCTACAAGACCTTGCAGTCTGTCAAAGCTACAAGATCTTGCATTCTGTCAATGCTACAAGTCCTTGCAGTCTGTCAGTGCTACAAGACCTTGCAGTCTGTCAATGCTACAAGACCTTGCATTCTGTCAAAGCTACAAGACTTTGCAGCCAGTCAAAACTACAAGAATTTGAAGTCTCTCAATGCTACAAGACTTTGCATTCTGTCAATGCTACAAGCCTTTGCATTCAGTCAATGCTACAAGACCCTTCATTCTGTCAAAGCTACAAGACCTTGAATTCTGTCAAAGCTACAAGACCTTGAATTCTGTCAAAGCTACAAGACCTTGAATTCTGTCAAAGCTACAAGACCTTGCTTTCAGTCATGCTACAAGACTTTGTAGTTCGTCATTGCTACTAAAACTTGCTGCCAGTCATTGTATCAGACCTTGCAGTCTATAGAATGTACATAGATCACTCAGCCAGATTCTATAAATAGACAAGCACAAAGTCTGGGATGAATTCTAGGAAAACCTTTCCAGCATTGTTTTCATATAAATAAAGAATGTTTTTATGTCTAAGGTTTTTTTCTAGCATTAAGATAATTACTTGATTGTTTTAATTAGAAATGTCAAAGTTAAATACTGTCAGAGATAATTGGTAGTCATAGTGATATATGTCTTAGATTAATTATCATTGTCTATAATTGTATCACTGTAAATTGTAGCTACAATGATTTATTGATACTAATCTTGCTATCATGGTACGACCTCTCCTATGGTCTACAATAGATTTCTTGAAGTGTTTTAGTGAATATACAGAGTATAGGAAGTATTTTTATAGACAATAGTAGTACCGCATGGCATAGGTTTTATTGCTTTGCAGGATGCTCTCTGTTGGAGTTTTTTGTTCAATATTGGACTGTATGGTATAGACTTTATAGTATATTGCAGGATGCTGGTATGGTGTAGGCTTTATAGCTTTTAAGTATGAATGGGAGAGAGTTTCTTTATTCTCACTGCTTTGGTAATTTTCTTCTGATTGAAAATATAAAATGTCAAATGGAATTTTCTTGTAAGATTAATGTTATATAAAGATGTTATAATGATAAAATGTGTATACAAATCTACATGTATCTACATGTAAGGATAAATATGGAAGAATACAGAATATTTTGTTAATATTTTAATACTTTAAACTTGTAACCCTTGAAATTTATCTGCATTACTCATTGAAAATGTTGTAAAATTTTATTCAAATTTCTGTGACTTATACATTAACCTTGCTGATTTAAATATTTGATATTTGATTGATATTCCTTTACATGAAGAAGATTTAATATCAATCATCATTACTGCAGTACTGTAATGAGTATTTAAATCAGAACAGTTGATGTATGGCCCTCTTGCAGTTGAATAGAATCGTCAAAACCGAAATGTATTTCAAGTCTTACCACGTAAAATGAAGAAGATAGATCTCATTCTAAAAGTGATGGACAAAATTATCTTCTTTATATGAATGGATTAATATTAAATTTACTAAAATATGGTTTGTTATTACATACTGACAATTTGACCTGTCCATTATAATACGGTAATATATAGTATTATGTATAATAGTTTTATATTGAGATATCTTAGAAGGGAAGGTTATAAAATAACTGATAAAAGATTTTGTTCTATGTCTTTAATATCTCAGTTTTATTGGTTATAGCAACAGCTGGTTTTGATGGTTTAGTAAACATTTCAACACAGGCATTATATTATAACTGTACAAATAAAGACAGGGGCTTAAGACCCTTTTTCATGGGGTGGATCTTTAATTCTTTTCCAGTTTTGAAAATTTCATATATCTGTTCAATATTCTGCATTGGGGGGTGATCCAGACAATCCCTTCATGCTGACTCCGCCTACGTACAAATATTCTATTAGTTGACTACTAAAAGGTTTTTTCTTCAAGTCATCTCTAGTAAAGTCATGATATTGATCCCCTCCATTGTTGGTTTATACAAAGTGAATTTATGACTAGCTTTTGTTGAAATGAAAAACCTTATCTGTATGAAGATAATTTTATTTGTGCCCGATGGTAGTTTCTCTCCTATCTTTGTTTATTTTACATGAAAATCAATGCTTGCCTGTCTGTATAGATTCTATGTCCTAGCACAACCTGTTTAAACTTTGTCTCCAAGTTAATATCATTTATTAATATAGGCCATACTTTAATCATGTGTTTTTCTGTCCCTGTCTGTCTCTCTCTCCCTCTTTCTCTTTGTGTCTGGCTCTGTCTGTCCGTCTCTCCCCTCTCTCCCTCTCTTTCTCTCCCCTCTACCCCTCTCCCTATCCCCTCTCTCCCTCTCCCCTCTCCTCTCTCCCTCTCTAATATTATGATTTCACTCTCTCCCCTCTCCCCCTCTCCCCATCTCTCCCTCTCCCCTCTCTCCCTCTCCCCTCTCTCCCTCTCCCTCTCTCATATTATGATTTCATGTGGTTTAACCATTAAATGACTTGGAGCTCTTTACTGTGGTAAGTATGTCTGTCCGTCAGTCTGTCCATAAATCAGATTGTGTTCATCACTGATGGTCTGTACTGAATTTGGTGCATCTGTGAAAACCTTAAATTTACTCATCCTATCAGAATGTGTCTTTAACCACAGGCCGTTATGTAATAACATCATTAATGTCCAAAATTTGACAAAAATCGATAAATTAGTCTCAATACTCAATTAATATGAATCTGGTGATTTTATTTCTGTGGCGCTGAACTGTGAACCTGTTATATAAAATCTTCAGATCTTCTGTAAAGGAAATGTTGTAGAGTGTTTTTAAGTCTTGAATATTATAAGATAGGATGTCCTATTTAGCTATCTTCTCTAAAACTAGATAAATGAACTTGGTTGATAGAATTATTTTAAGAAGTTAATATTGTTTGTTACAACAGACAGTAGGTTGATGGTACTTTATAATGTAATATGTCTTGTGTTCTTCCTTCCATTTTGTCTCCTAGTAACAATCTAGTAAAACATTATGTTCCTCTCAAGTGTTCTGTCTCTTTGTAACTTCCTCTAGGATTTTATACTTTTATGTATTCTTTTGTTTTAGTGTCAGTTACTAAGGGAGATAATAAATTATAAATAGAACTCAGTAGAAAGGGAAGTAATCAAGTTTGGTTTAATATTAAAGGGAGGTAACAGTCATTAGCAATGATAATTTTATATTGTTTATGTTAGAGCAATGAAAATTAGAATATTAAAGATCATATAGAAGCAAAGAGAGTCAATTAAACATCAAAGAAATGCAGCCAAGCTAAATTTGCATCAGAGAAAAACAAAGGGAGCTAATTTAACATTTTGTAAAGCAAAGGGAGTTAAGTTTTGTATAATAGTGTAGTTAATTAATGATTTACCAAGATTGTCTGTATTTGTGATTATCATTTATCAGTTTTATAAAAGGAAGTAGAAACATTGTTAGTCTGCCAGTAAACTATATGATTTATTATTATAGAATAAACTTGCTTCGTTATAAACAAAGAGATCTTAGTGAACTTTACATTTTCTTGAAAATCTGTTAGAAATAAATCTTGTTTTAAGTCTGAATAGTGTTGGATCAATTTTCACTAAGACTTAAGTATATTGGGAGATGATCCATGTATAAAGAGAAAGGTTGCATGTACAGTGTCTTTCAAAGATTTGTAGACTAATGAAAATAAGATTAAAAGTCAATATGCGTACTATTAGTATTTGTAATATAATTGAATTTTATAAATGTAAAGGGCCGGTCACATAGGTCAAAACGCATAAATCACGCAAAAATCAAGCACAAGACTCGAGTCTTACATGATACATCCGTGATATTCGCGTTTTATCAGTGTTTCTGACGTGGAGCATTCGTAGTTGTGAGTGGAACTGCGCCGTATCAGCGATATGCGCAATTCCAGGTTTTGAACAGTTCAAAATTATCTTCGTGTAAGAGTTTACGCAGTTTTGCATTGTTTTATGTATTCTTTGCGCAGTTTGCGTAGTTCTTCCGCGGATTATGCGTGGACCATCAGCGAACCTGAAGCCCGCATCGGTTTATATACGCAGAACGGCGTTGAAAGCATGCGACTCAGACGCACATTATGCGTAGATCATGCGCCAATCATACCCAGTTTATCAGTGATAATGCACAGAATATGCGCGGTTTTCCGCGAGGCTTTTGTTGGGCACATTCAATTCTGTGCCCCTTTTTGGGCTTATGCGTGGTTTATAAGTGCTTTGTCAGTGATTTTTGCGTGATTTATACGTAATTCTTGCCCAATGTATCGGTGATTTTTTCATCGCGTAAATCGTAGAAAATGTTCAAATCCTCGACAGACAAGCACGCACAACCAAAATTTTTGTGTGATTTAAGCGTTTACGTGCTAGTTGGGACTGTGTGACCGGCCCTTTAATAGTTAGAATCATATGTTGATATACTTATTTATTCTTATTTTGGCATTTACTTATTTGAGTTCTTGTTTCGTTTTCTTGTTAGTTAGTGAATTGATTTGTACTAAAAACATAGTTCTGTTTGAAGACTTGTAGAGGGTACTGTACATGGAAACATAGATACATATATTGAGACAGGACTACATATATATTGAGACAGGACTACATATATATTGTAGGACGCTACTTATATATTGTGGGACGCTACATATATATTGGAAACTGTCTACTAAGGGAATGGTAAACACATCAAAAGTATATGAGTGCAACTCAAGTGAATACCCCATTTGTATCATAAATATACTTTTGTCTATAATAAAAGTCACTGAATTCATTTGTATGATGAACAAAACAAAGACTTTAGTCAGCTCAGATTTTCTAAATTATAAGAATACAATTGTTACCATGGTTTTTAGATGATAACCAAGAGCTTTCTTAAGTTTTTTTCTTGAGTGAAATCAGATTTTTATGATCTGAGACTTGCTTCTCCCAAGTTCATTTTTCCTCTCAGATTATAGGACTTTCTTCTCATTAACTTTTAGTCAAAAGGTTTTTGTTAGTTTGGCTAAAACTCCGATTTATTTTTCTATTGTTGGTGAAACAGATAGTTGGTTCCAAATGTTTATTTTTTTAATTAAACTAATTGGTTGCATCTATATATCTAACTTAACTGCTTACATTCATATTTGAGCATTATGTACAGGGTGGAATTTAACTTTGACTGTGATAGAATATGAGTGAGTCATTGTTTGATAGAAGCACATTAACCTGTGTTCACTTCAAGTATCAGATTAAAGTTTATAACCTGATATAAAACAAAGAAAAGTAAACAAAATAACACTATACAATAAAAGTATTGTTTGTGAATTTCAACATTAAAAGATTTTAATAGTTGTAGGTTGTCATTGATAAGCTTGCCGTAAGTTAATCTTAGAAAACAAACAACAATATAGTGAAAGTTTGGTGTAAACAAGAAACAATGGTTCATACAATGTTTATTATGTCAATATTTGTTGACTTTCTAGATGGCTTTTACCTGATGTACTTAAATTTCTTCATTGTTTTCATCTGAGTATGTATGATAATGTACATCAGTCTATTTATGATCGTGTTAACCAGTTTATTGTATAATGGTCATATATGGTTGTTTTGTTTGACTGTTCTCACTCTTGCACTCATTTCTTGTTCAACTACTGTATATCATTCATTAGTACATTTTGTGATTGTGATGAATTATCTCCCTTGTTATTGGTTCTTGATCTACCTCATTATAAATACTGGTTATGTGACCTGATTACTCTGATGGAAGTATTATTTTTGGATAGTAACCTGTATCAGACTGGGGATCATTGTTAGACTGTAATATTTTTTTAGAACATTCATATTGTTCTTTAATTTAGTGAGGTAGACCTCCACCAAATGTTTTACTGTATAAACATGTACAGGTCAAATCATTTAAGTTTATATATTAATTAGTTATATTAGTTAATTAGTTTTTAATTACCTCTCTCTGTATATATACATGTTGGTAGATTTAGTCGATCAGATTACATAGACTATGTATGGTTCTACTTGTTTATCTTGATATAATATATACATCAAGGTTGGGTTGAAACTTTTGTTACATTCTTATCATTATAGATATCAAGTTGGTATAATTGATTTGTAGGTTCTGTCATAGAGACCACCTTGTAAAGAAAGACTAGTCTCTATGTTCAGACACCAAGCTTGGTTCAGAGCTTCTGGTTTGCAGTAGGTTAAAGGTAGAGGGGAGATGACCCCTTAGCTTCAGGACTTCTGACCATTTGAGCTATGTTATTAACTCTGTAAGCTGTTAAACAATTAAGTTAAACCATGCTACAGTTGAATAATGCTGTGAAACTATACAATCTAACCTTGCAGTAAAAACCATTCTGTTAAACTATGCTGTTACACCATGCTGTCATTGTACTGCAGTTTGTCGAAGTCATGCAGTTAATATGAATATAATGCAGTATGCAATCCTGTCAAGAAATTGATGAACAACTATTCATGAACTAAGTGCATAACTGAATTATTTAACTCTGCTACTGTTAAAACCATGCTGTGAAACTATGGTATAAACGATACATTTAAATAATTATAGATGCATCATATAAGGACATATAATTGAGGTTTTACTCATAGTTTCAGTGAATATGTATATATATTGATTGTAATGATGTATAATGAAACATACTTCTAATTGGATTTCTTGGAAATGATTACAAAATTTGTTAGAACTCTCATGTACTTGTATACTTAAAATTGATTACCAGTTTCACTTGTATAGAGAAAGATACCTCTATTGTACATCATTAGATCACTGGTAGGTAAAAGTTATGTCTTAATTAAACATTTAAACATAAGAGGGTTAACGTTTAGACTTCTGTAGGAAAGTATGTCTTATTTTAAGATTTATTAATGTGGACTTTTTCGTCCTGGTATTTCTGTGGAATTTTATCTTGAGTTTTTCTCTATACAGATGTGTACTAGATTGAATAATGTTCGCTTATTGTGAAAAGTATACTAAAAAACTATTTATTATTGTTGTAAAAACTTTGATTTTAAAGAATTTGTATTTTAAAAAAAGTGACTTACAAAGTGGATGTAACCATGGAAATGTTTTTAATGTGAGTTATAAATATATATGTATTGAAATACTGTCTTATTTTTTGTACAATAATTATGTAAGTATCTCTCTCTAGTATGATATTAATGTATTAAGATGGTAAAATGATTTCAAGCTACTAATAACTTAGGTAAAGTGTCATATACAGTGCACTCCAAAATTTCTGAGACAAATAAAAGTTTGAGAAAATCTGATCATGCGTACATTAGTAATCTCTAGCCGGATTGAAAAAAATTTGGCTTATAGTTCGGCGAAACTCGGGCAGGTTGGCGGGTGGACAGACGTCCGGTGTCGTTAACAATTGCGGTGAAGTTTTTTTCTTTACCATATATTTCTGCCATTTATTGTCAGATCTTTATGAAACTTCGTACAATGTTTACATACAATGTGATGAACAGAATTAGAAAGTAACCACAGCTGTACCTGACTTTATTATGGATTATTTCCCTTTGTAATTTTTGTGTTTAAATTTTTAAGATGTTGGATAAATTATCTCCAACATATATGTCACTTATGGTCTGATCTTGATGAAAATCTGGCTTTAATGTGGTTTCCACATTATATTTCTTGTTCTTTAATTAAAGTCTATTCATGTAACATGGTTTGAATTATATGTTGATTTTAAAACAAACTAGTGCTGATTATGGAATATGCACAGATTGTCCTTATTTTCTACAGGTAAAAATTAATCAATTAATGAATTAAAATAGGATTTGGGTAAAGAATTTTGGATGGGACTGTATAATGGTTTTTCATTCAAGTATAAGTAAATTCTTTTTTACAGATAACAAAAATATGTGAGTCACATGTTATGTTAAATTGAAATATTATGCATGTATGTGTATGTAAATGGTTTAGATTGATATTATAGAAGGATTGATGCAGGTGTTCCTATGACTCACTCAGGGTTAGTTTAATTGATTTACACCAGTACTCATGTTACATGATACTCTTGTTCATGTTAAACTTTCACTCTTAACATTTCTTTGTTTTATTTTTTTCCATTTTTCCCCTAATTTTATATTTGTTCTATTCTTGATTTAATTTACAAACATTACAAGTATTTTATTACCACACTCTCTCTGTCTCTTTTTTAAAGATAATACAATTTGAATGGTAGCTTACCTCAGGGCTAAAATTGTTAAATCTTCATTCAGTAAAAACATTGCATTTATAAATAATGTTGATTTACATTTTAGTATAATACTGTATTAGATTTGAACTGGTGAAAACTGCATGTTTGGCTATTTTATTTACCATCTGCAGGCTAGGTGTGGTTGTGGATTGGATCTTTCTTATAGTAAAATTGCCTCAATGTGTTGAGAGTGACAAGTATTTAAATGTTGTCTGATACTTTCACAATTGGCTTTGAAACATTTTTAGGTAGGTTTTGATAAAGCTTAGTTTGCTGAATATATGACTATACAAACAGTGACAGAGTCCAGTCTTCTAATGTTGTATGACATAGAACCATCATCAAATCAAATATGTTCAAGTTAAAAACTTGATCATGATGATAGTCATCTTCCCCAATAATGTCAACATTACAGTCCATGAAGACTCCTGACCTAAGCATGGAATAAGTACACCATAGGTCTCAAGACATTTAGCATTATATAAAATGAACTCTTTCTTAAAGTTAAAACATGGCTAGTTGATTACTTAGAATCATAGAATCAGTAAAAACTGTATTGTTATAAAATGATTGTAATTAATATCTGTAAATGTCTGTTAGTTTAAGTTTCCTGATATTCCAGGAAAGTTTGTTGTATATAAGTTTACATGATGTTCTCCTGTACAAGTTTATATATAAAGGTCAGAGACTATAACAGAGAAGTTTGACATTTTGATATCATACAAGATTTATATGATGATTGCTATATAATGTTCTTATAATAATCTTCTATACAGTAAAACTTCCAAGTTACATTACTAACACCACCTTGTCATTTGCAAAATCACTTGATATTTCGCAGGTTTTGCGCAAAATGGCTGTAACTCAATATAAGAAACAGCAAATTATGACCATTTTGCATTAAACCCGCGATTTGAGGATTTTCTGTCCAAAATGCTAGTGTTCTGTAAGTTGCTAAATATTGGAAGGGTAGGCTGATTTCTAGGGCTGGTTGCTGATTGACTGATGTTAAGAGGTGGTGGTTGTTGTTGTTGTTGAAAGGTGTAAGACTTTACAGTTGACAACTGTTAGAATCTTGTTGATGTTAAAGGTTGGGTTTTAGGTTTTAGGATGTGGCCAATAGTACATTGTGATATTTCTTGACGTTATTGATAAGAGGTGACTTTATATGGGAGGTTTAATCATGAATAAGTTGAGCTTATTGTTATCTTACACCTTTGAGATATCTTCATGTTATTATGTTTTATTTTATGAAACATATATTTCCTAACAACTTGACTTTGAATCCGGAGATCGCGGGTTCGAAACCCGGTCGCGGCAGGTCATACCCTATACATGAGTTGTCGGCCTCGTGGTAGGGTAAGTTAGTACTGGTGATAGAAAAGTGTCCAGGAAACCTATAGTAGGAAGAGCTGGCCGTCGTATATATGACCTATATATGTGTTGAATACGACGTTAAAAAACCAAAACAAACAAACAAAACTAACAACTTGAATCAAATACTATATGATAATATAACTAATTAGATAACTGTATATAATTGTTTTACTTTGTTCTCTAACAAACTAATTTAATCATTTCAATTAAGAACATTTACAAATCACATTGTTGGTAAATTATCTTACTGGTTATTATGGTATTGTTAATTTTGATGAGAAAGTTCTCTAAAATTCTACAAGACTTGCAGGAATCTTGTAATTACCCTGTTGTAACAACTACAAATATAGAGAAAGTGGTAAACGTTGGTGTATTAATTGAATGCCCCCCTTAGTTCTTGTTAGATTTACAAGTAAATTGAAGCTTTAATTTAGTAGTAACTTGTAACCTAGACTTGTATATATGGTCATGTAGACTCAGACTTGATGCAAGTCGGTGTTTCTAGAGATTGGCTGACATTTTCTTAGCTTTTAAAGCTACACTGCTCTAGCCTAGGTTTTTCAAAACTCAGGAGCCCTAAAAACTCAACTATGTTGCATTAAATTCTTTTTCAACGAGAGCAGAATGTCATTTGGCCCCTAAAATTTCATATCTGGTCAACATTTTTGTTATTTAGATGTTAATTTGACAATTATTAAAAACATGATTTTTGGGGAACAAATGAGTGATAGCATTTCACATTAAGCAGATGATTTTGTTTACTGTGGTTCTTGTTCTACAGTCTATTGTCACCAATCAGATTCCATGCAGTGGACAGTTCATCTAATCATCTTTCTATGATGCAGGTCTGGATCACTAGTATATAAACTACAGTTTTAATACTCTTCTCACTCAAAAACAACAATAAGGTATGCTTGCTAGTAAACGCAGGTATTGTAAGTTGTGTTTAATTATGTTTTAGTTAATTTACTTGGAAACTTTTAATGAGTATCCTTTTTGCCTGTACATTTTAACAACTGGTTTCATTTTCAAAGTTTTTTTTTCCTTTAGAAAGAGTTTCTAATTTCAATTAGAAAAATAGCTGACTCAGCATTTTGTGCAATTATACATTTACTGTGTTGTGTGTTGTATGAGGTTTTGTTGTGTTTAGTGTTAATGTTTGGGTTGTTGGTTTTGTTTTTGTTCATGATTTCAATACAATAGTTTGTTTGTGACTTGTATTTAATATATAAAATTAAAAAAAGAAATTTATCTTGATTTAAATGGAACATGTATTCACTTTTATTATAAATATCATGTAGAGATAAATGAATGAAAAGTTTTATATTTTAAAATGTTCAAGACAACACTACTTATTGTTGTTTGAAAAATAATGAGTGGTGTTTGTTGTTTTAATCTTGTTGAAAGTATATATTAACTTAGTGTTTGTTCTTAACTTTGAATGTTTTGTGGGGGTTAAAGTCAGAAAAGTAATAAGCTGATATTTGATTTTCTAACTAAACACTTATGTGCAGCCTGTTGCTCCAAGGATTACCTATCAAATATAATAATTGTTATATCACCTTTACAAAGATTTTTGTTATATTTGAAAGAAAGTGATAGTTTTTGTATTCATATTTGACTTTAATTTATAATTTATCTAAATCAATTATCAGAATACATTGAATCATTACAGAGTTATAGAACTTTGATGTTAATAGTCTCTCTCATTAAATATTTAATACTTATGTTAATCTATTGTTTCATTTAGAAGTAATCTATTCACCTTCATTTAAAATTCATTTCAAATCCTTTAATGTACCATTTGTGATTGTCACTTTTATCATTGAGGGCAAGTTAAGGTTTAATCATGCTACAATTGTTTAATGTAGGATAGAATGTAACTTGCTTGTATACTAATATGGAATTGTTTATGAAACAACTTACTTATATTGATCACTACCAAACCTGATTCCTTGTTGCTCAAGATTAGGCTATTAAGTTTCTTACTCTTTTTTACTGGTTATTTGGAATCAACAAGTAGCTGACTATCAGATGATTTATTGTTCAACTTCTAAACTTTACTGCCACATCCATACCTGAAAAGATTCACTTATTTATAAATTTATAAATATTTTAATTAAATCTATTTCTGATTAAACCTTATTATTTTCAACAAGTCTATAATGCACATAAAGATACTGAACATATCTTTCTTTCCCTCCCTCCCTTCCTCCCTCCCTCCCTCCCTCCCTTCGTCTGTCTGTCCATCTGGCTGTCACTTTCTGGCTCTATGTGTCTCCTCACCCCCCTCTTGATCCAACACTTTCTAGCCTTCCCTCTCTTTCTCTCTCCTTTACTGCCTACCCCTATGCTCTCCACTCTCAGTCTCCTCTCCCTTTGCCCCTCCCTCTCCTCTGTCTCCCCCCCCCCTACTAAACTAATAATGAAGAATTGAAACATTTAACACTATGACTGTATTCTACTCTAAAATTTATCCAACAATTGTAATCATTAAATAGTTGAAGCGTTAAGTTCACACTGTCAAATAATCATTGTTTAGTTTCTATTTTACATAATACCATGTCCATAGGGGATACACACTATCTATTTAGTTAGATTTTATTATAGTTTTGCACTCATCACAATTTATCTCATCAGTTGGGGATATGTTAATGAATGATAGGTAAATATTTTATCATTTAGAAAATTCTTCATTTTACTTTGTTTGTTTGTGCTGAGATAATGAAAATATTTTTTTTGCATATTTCAACAGGAAATTAGTTCCCTCAGAGTGGGAAACTCACGGATACTTCTTAATGCATGTTTTAAACTGTCTGTTTTCTAAGTTATTTGACTGCAGGTAATTTAAAGAGGATTCTCTCTGTTTTGCCTCTCAGTCAATCTGTATCAGTATCTTTCTCTCACAGATGTTAAGAGATTGGTCAGTAGTTTTGTTGTAGATTTTGTATAAAGAATTCTCTCATTCTCTCCCTCTCTGTTATATATTATAAAAGTTTGTTACAGTAAACATATTAAAGTTATCTCTCTCAATGTATACATCATGTATCAGGGTTAGATATTTGTATATTTGGATATTTTTCGATTGTTAAATGTTTAACATTTTAGTTTGATCATTTGTATACAGACTGTCATTGAAGAATGTTTGTTCATTGATATAGGACAGAGAAGGTTATTGTAGAAAAGTTTATAACATACTTTATATGATGGATTGTAGTTGGTATTTGATAGTTATAAAAGGTTTAGGTAGGGTTGGCACTCACAACAAAAAATAGGACAAACATTTTATATATTGAAATTGATTTTGTTGAACTTTGGTTTATCTTGAATATTGGATTTAAAAGTAAGATGATTTTATGTTATTTTTTCATTGATTTAAACATTTTTGCATATTTATATTTATTTATGTAAATCTATATTTATTAATTGTATGCTTGTTACATGCTTTGTTATGTTTGTTTATATATGAGGTTTGATGAGATTTCTTTGAAAGGCTTAAGTACTTAAGATTTTTTTCAAAAGTTGTAAATTTTCATCTAATGAATCACTGTATATTAATAAAGTAAACATCATTAATTATATTTTATTGTATCCTGTATACATTGATGTATATATACATTTATAACTGCATTGTGAGTATTATACTGATGTATTTTCACTACCAAATTTTTGTAGTTTATTTTCGTGAGAATCTTCGTGAGAATCGTAGTAAATAGATTTCTCACAAGTATATTTTCTTATAAGGGTATACTTGTTTAGAAATTGATAGTGGTATTATGTATATCAACTGTACTCATCCTAAAAAAATTCTGTAAAATAGTTTTTAGATTTTTCATTTTCAAGTTTATTTGAAGCAGCTATGTAATATGATGAAGCTATCTCAGGTCAACATGTGTTAGCTACAGTGATGTTAAACATTGTATATCTGTCTCGGGTAAATGTGAACCAGCTATAGTGTATATCATATATTTATCTATCTGCTGTTTTTACCTTTTGGCCATTGACATCAACATAATGGTATGGCAAAGACAAAAATACACATAAACGTTACATTGTAATGTGTTACTCTATTTCTGGTCATCATGTATCAGCTATAAGCAATTTATATCATAAAGTTGTGTGAGAAGAGAGTTATAAGAGTACTTGTATTTTACTGTAAATAATTTATAACATTACTGGTACTTTCAGTCTAGAAGAGACTATATCTATATATAGATAGCACTATGGTACCACTGACATTTATCTGATTTTTGTCTTAGATTTTGTCTATATATGTACTCTACATGTATGGTAGGTTGGCTAGGATTTGAAGTCTGGATATTTTAGTTCAATTGATTAAACTTGGTCTCTTATGAGTGAAATTTCTTTATACTCCAGTGTCCATATTTCATCACCCTAAGGATTTAAAAGGAAATAAGTAAAAACACCAGGAATAGATAAATGCAACAGCTAATTTGCACTTGAAATCACTCAAGCGTTAAATACTAAGCATAGTATCATTTCTCCTTCGGCAACTAACGTCCACCTGTTGAAATCTTGCGGTATCTCAACCAAAGCAAACATGGTGACTTAATTAGGACAGGGACGAAAATAGGACCTGGGAGTATATATGATATCTTATATAATGGCTTCCTTTCTGTATGTCACATACATGTCACATTATGTGAACACCTATTCGAGGGTTGGCCACAAGACTGTAGTAAGTGCAATGCATTAAAGAGCCAGTTATTATAGTCTTGTAGGTAACCCTCAAATAGTATGTTTATAATCTATGACAAGTGACTAAAACATCAGCTGACCTGGCATGTAAGTATCATGTAAGTTTTCTAGATCAAATTATCTTCATCAAACTTGGTTTAGTAGTGTTGTTCTTTGTTGTAGTATGAATGAATTCAACAATCTATGTGTGTGGACAACAGAGTTATGGCCCTTGTTTTAACTCCTCTATTCTATCTAAAGTTATATAATGCATTTAGTATAACATAAGTTGATTTTAAAATACTGATAAACCCATACTTAATTACTTTACTATATTTTTATTTTCTAGTGAAATATTGTAGGGCTCATATTTGAGTACATATCAAACTATTGCTGTATATTTTATATACTGATATAGTCACTTATATGGTTTATGTACTAAAATATGATGCTTAAGTATTTTATGTAAATTTTTGTTACATTTTGTATTCAATCAAAAAACTATAAATACCTTCAAACCTCTTGTTCTATAGACCAGTGGTGCTTTTCACAAAAATTCTTAAGAAAAAAATCTTCGTAAGTCAGTTTCATATAATCAGCACTTCTAAGTCAGACGGATAATAGGCATAAATATGATATGATATTCATAAGTGTAACATAGACAATAGTGTAACAATAGAACATAGTCCATATAGTTTCTACCAAGTTTATTTGTTCTACTAAACATATATGTTACAGCACCCAACACTCAGCCAGGTATTCACACTCAGTGTTACTCACAGCTGAGTGTCTAGGAACAACCTTCCTCTCTGGCTGGTAAACTTAAACTCTCCCAACTATCCAACTTGATAGTTGTAATATTGGCCCGTCTCAACTTGACCACTGATAATTGATAAGGGTGGACCGTGTTGTTTGGTTAGTGATATAGTATTATATCACAATAAGGTATACACAATTCTACACAATTTGTATAATATTTAGAATTGATAAGCCAAAAAAATGAGCTTATTATTAATGTTCCCTGCTTTTGACTTACGAAGACTTTTTTCGTAAGGATTTTTGTAAAAAGCACCACAGATACAGTAGAATTTGTCACTTTGAATCATGTTTCCAAGCACAGCAAGTGACTGTTGTCCTGTGGTTTGGCTCTTTTAACAAAAATATCTTGTAACCCCTGTTTATTCCCTGCCCCAGCATCTAATACTATTAAAGTTTTTCTATGTAAGTAAAAGTTGTCAACTTCTTACAAAAACATAAGCAAGTACTGGTAAAAGATTTGTACAAGAAAGCTCAGGGCTATAAGCAAGCCTCTGTGAATTATAAACCAATGAAAACTTTAAAAGAAACAACATTAAATCCACTCATACAATATCTTTGACTGTGTTTGATATCAAGGTTTCACTGTAGTCAAGAGTTTAAAACATTTTATATATAATGTACATATATACTATAAAGTTTTAGAGAGTTTAGAATGTAATATCACTATAGTTACTGTTTATAGAATATATATATATATTGAATATATTCTCTACTTTACATTTATTATTCATGGATTCTATATATGTACAACATTCTATCTTCTTTGTCAAATTATTTCTGACTCATACTGATTTCCAGGAACAATATTCTTACAGACTTTCTGTACTCATAGAATGTTTGCACCAAGTTCCCATCCTTATATCTAACTCTAGAATATGTCATTTGTTAAGTTTTGGGTTGGTTGGTATAGATTAGTGTTTGTTAATTTTGTTTGTTGGGTTTAACACCGTAGCAACACATTGTATAGGTCATATAACAGCGGTCAGTCAACCTACTCACTCCTCCTGGAAAGGCTAAATCTCTGAATTTAGCTGTTAAGCAACTACTAAGTGCATTACTTTAATCAGTGACTGACACCAGATGTTTGAGTATCTGAATTTGACAGTACTGCTGCCCTTTGTATCTTGCTAGTTTTCTAAGGGCTTTTAATGTAGATAAATAAGGGAAATGAATTAGTGTCAGGGAAATTTGATCTGGTCAAGTTCAAGCCTTCAAACTTTCACGTTATTCCATGAATATTTTCTACTACTTAGTTAGGAATAAATTCAGTGATATTTGTATAATTTTATGATGATTGTTGATAGAGTGATGATTTTTATGAAGAGATTGGAGACAGTTGGACTATGATAGATTTCAGTACTAGAATATTAAACATGTGTATTACATTCCAATATTCCTGATCAGTGTGAATTAATCAAAGTTTAATTAGAATGGGAGCGCTCATTATATTGTCTCAATATTCCTTAGGATTTCCTGTTTTCCTCTCACCCCCCCTCTCATCTCCCCACTGTGTCTGTCTCTCTTTTTTCTCTCCTCTTTCTCATTTTTAAATTCTCACTCTCTGTCTCTCTCTCAATGGTTTATCACTAGTTCTCTTTATTTCTTTCATTCTCTACCTTAATTTGGTGTCTCTTTCCTCTCCCTATATTCCTTCCTCCCCCCTTCCCCTTGCTCTCTCCCCCCTCTGCTCTACTGGCTCTCCTTCCTCCCCCTTCCCTTTGCTCTCTCCCCCCTCTGCTCTACTGGCTCTCCTTCCCCCCCTTCCCTTTGCTCTCTCCCCCCTCTGCTCTACTGGCTCTCCTTCCTCCCCCCTTCCCTTTGCTCTCTCACCCTCTGCTTTACTGGCTCTCCTTTCTCTGTTCTGCTGTCTCTAACCCCCACCCTTCTCTCTTCCCCCCTCTCATTGTGTCCATTGAATCAGACTGTGTGTGTTTTGATGGAAATTTCTTTTTTTCCAGATAGAATTATTTAATGTTTTGTATGATAACTCTAAGTTCAAGGATACATTATTCATGCAGCATGTGAAAGCCACAGACTTGACAATGAGGTTTTTTTTTTGCTTTAAATGAACATCAAGTTTTGGGATTTTGATCTGCTTGTATTTTTTGTTACAAGATTTGATTTAATGAAGAAAATTTCACTATTCAATATTCCTAGCTGGTCATCACAGAGCTTCTGAATTCTATTTATCTCGTGTTTGTTGTTGATTTGAAAAAATTCTAATTTTAGAAACAACTTTTGGTCTAATTCCCCAGGATAAAGGAGTATTGGTTGGGATAACTATAAAAAAATCAAGTCTGGTTTGATTTCAGGAGTAGTGTAGGGTGTTAGCGTGGCACCCAAAATTTTTTGAAAAAACCGTTATGGCACCGCGATTTTAAAAATAAAACCGTTATGGCACCGAGATTTTGAAGAACAAAAATTTATAGCACCAAAACGAAAAAACGAATTTTGGGAGAGAAAATAAACAAAATTTGGGAGAGAGAAGAGGTGCCACGCCAAAAAGTAAAACTTTTTTGTACCACCCTGTGTGTTTGTGTGTGTGTGTGTGTGTGTGTGTGTGTGTGTGTGTGTGTGTGCGCAAGACTAGATTTTATTTTGGACAAATTGAGAATTCATTCTTCCGGCATAGATGGGTGGTCCTGAAAAGGACCGTTGGTTGTATAAATCCGTCTGTTTTAATGTTTTCGTTTCACATCATCTTTCTTTTTCTTCAGTGCAGGTTCCTCCGGCATTTTCTTACTGTGCTTGCCTTGTCCATGTTGTTCATGACGGCTCTCCGTTGAAAAGCGTACAGGTATTTTCAATTCTTGAGGTATGAATTGTACAGCACAGCTCTGTCTCTTCTCGATCATTTCACGCACATCTCTCAGCGGGTGCAGCAGCGTTTTAATTTCTCTCAGTTCTTTCAAAATGGCAAGCGAAATTTGACGATCTTGACTAAAACTGCACCCACCTGATTGTTGTTGAGTTGTTGGTTGAATCACGGATTGTTGAGTAGATTGAATTGTTTGTTGTGGTTGCATCATTTGTTGTTGAGGTTGTTGATAGACAGGCTGATACATGGTAGAATATTCCATCAACTCTGCAGTCTGCATAACTTCTCTTAATAAATCTTGATCCGACATCGTCGCTGGTTAGACAAGAAATGAACGTTCTCGAAGCGCGGTGCTATAAATAGCGCACTTCCAAGAATTTTAAGTCTGATGACGTCACGTCATGCATATGGCATGTTTAATATTTATGAATTTACGCTCAGTTGTGTTTCTTTTATAATTTAAAATGACTGTTATTTTAAAACGGTTTAAGTGAGACTTTTTTGAATGATTGATCCTTATTCTATCAGTAACATAGATTAAAAGCATATTAGTTTCGGAGCGGTATTATTTTTATATTTTATTCAATGAACGATTTTAGGCGATTTTCAACCTGTGTTTCTTTCCATACTTCAATTAAAAACGCATTTATTGATTATAATATAGTCAGGAATACGTGCATAGATGGTAATAATAACGTTATAGATACATACAAATTAAAATAATTGTTATACATCTATCATACTAAATTTTTTTAAACAAAAAGGGTTTAGATCTAAAAACACAGATTAAATCGAAAATGTACTGAGTGATCAATTGTGACATGTTGAAAATAGATTCTTTCGAAATGAAATGGTTGGCCCTGAGAAGGGCCGTTGTTTTTCGGTTGCATTCAACGACAACCGCACTTCCCCATACACACCACGCACCATTTAGCCCAAGCCTTCTTGGTGGTACCTGTGGCTAAAGAGAACGTCTCTATTTTGCCTCCACTCCAATTGTTCATGAGATCTATTTCGTGATCCCATTCACGTTTTGGAGCCATGCATGGTACTACCATCAGCTCTTTATGCCAGTCCTCTGGCGGCGGAGGTGGTAATTTCACATTATCACCCCAGTCTTCCACTTCTGGAGGTGGCAATCTTTTCCTAATCTCGGCGAAAGTAATTTTCTGAGACATGTTGAGATATGAATGTGTGCAGCGATTCCAACGACTTATATACTGTGGATTGACCTACAGGAATAGGATTGACCTACATCCTGAAAGTCTGTGATTGGTTCTTAAAGTACGAGTTTTGATTGGTTCTTTATGTGCGAGTTTTGATTGGTTCTTAGTTTTTGTTCTCTTGTATTGTGTGGTGTCCTAGTTCATTTGTGCTTTAGCTTTCAAGATGGGTAATTGCTTAAAACCTTCTCTGTGTGATGATACACCCTCTTACATCAACATGGGTAATTTGTACCCTGATTTGTCAGAGTTTTATACTCAGACTGATTCAACCAACATCAAAATGGGTAATTTGTACCCAGATTTATCAGAGTTTCAGTCAGATGAATACAACATCAAAATGGGTAATCTGTACCCAGATTTGTCAGAGTATTATGATGATGAGCTATACAAAAACTACTGGTACTACATCTACTTGGCAGAATGTCAGTCGAAGGACCCAGTCCTAAGATGGAAGGCCTTCATTACTGCCGCTAAGATCTAATAACGAAAACCAACGGCCCTTTTCAGGGCCACACCATTTACTTACGAAGAATAACAAACAACATTTATGTCAATATATTTATTTTTAAAATGTTACAAATCATTTCACTCACTGTGTTCTGTCACTGCGTACACTCACAATGTTCAGTCACTATGTTCACATAAGTTACATTGAGTCACTGTGTTCACTGAATATTAAAAAGTCAGTTTAACCACTTACAAATTATTATAAGTCCATGTTCTTTGCCCGTTTACGTTTCTTTTCTTTCTTTTTTTCTTCCGGCATTTCAGTGTTGATTTTCTCCGGCATGTCTATCCTGTTTTCCTCCGGCATGTCGATTCTGTTTTCCTCCGGCATGTCGATCACCAACTTATTCTCATTCACATCTTCTTCTTTTGCTTTCAACGGACATTTGTTTATATAATGTGTTTTGTCATGACAGTAATAACATCCCTCTGTGTACCTTGGTTGATTCAAACAACTATTCGCATAATGTCCTTTTTCATGACAACGATAACATTCAATATGACTTAAATCCTCAGTATCCAACTTAACAACAATGGCATGTACTTCAGCAAGTTTTTTCTTTAACTCGTAGATCAATGTACTCTGAGCCATAATTGTTCACAGTTCGAAGACGTGTTTCGAAATGATCTGAGATCTGAACATCTCCCTCTTTTATACACAACCGCTCACCGTTGGGTATAAAAACGGCCGCTGTTTCTACATTCAGTCATCATAACCATGTCTCACGAAGACGAGCAACCACCTCCTACCAAGAGATTAAAAACAGACAATGTACGTCAGTTCTATAATATACAACGGAGGTCGGAAAGAAAATCAAGAAAGTTTAGAACTAAAGCTCAAGTCTACGATGTCACCCTACAACAGTATGATCAATCGTATGAATTTACCAGTCGTTTATTCAACGATATGATTGAACAACTCTACGACACATGTCAAGTGAAATCAACCGATCAAGTTCGATTCTCCATTCAACATCCAGAGCTAGATTTTGGTATTCATATACCTTTTAATCAAGCATCCAACGTCATGGGAGAATCCTTATTAGAAGAAATAGAGAAAGTGGCACAGAGTAATCAAGCCTTCAGAATTCATGATGGAGAAACCCAGCTAGAAATAACACACATCGAGATGCCGCAAGGCTCTGGGAAGCCTCTACCATTTAAATCCGTAGATGTCAGTCATCTTATTCAAACCAAAAGAAGTATTGTACGTATTGACAACAGTTCAGATTCTATGTGCTTGGCCAGATCTATTGTGGTCGGTCGATGTAAAGCGAACCAGACTTCAACACCTGAATGGAAAAAGCGTTGGCATCTTATTCGTCAATCCAAGAAAAGTCTACAAACATTAGAAGCAAAAGCGTTATTGGATCAAGTTGGTATAGGAATGCATCAACCCTGTGGTATAGAAGAATACAAGAAACTACAAGATCATTTGTACCCAGAGTATGTCATTAAGATACGTACACAACATGGAAAAGATTTATTATTCACCCCTCCAGAAGTGACTAAAAAGAGTCGAGTGATACACATTTATCATCATGATAATCATTATGACTGTATTGTATCTATCACGGGATTCCTAGCAAAACCATATTTCTGTGAATATTGTGATGTAGGATATAGTAATCGTGAAGGCCATAAATGTATACATATTTGTGTATGTTATTCACCCACCCCATGTGAGTTTGGTAAACCTCATTATTGTTTTGACTGTCGTCGAATGTTCAAGAGTGAACAATGTTATGAGAAGCATAAATCCACGCAAGGAAAACAAAAAAAGACCATATGTCAATCGGTGTGTAAATGTAAAACATGTGGACAGATTATTGTTGAAACGAAACGCAATCATCAATGTACAGGTACGAAAAAATGTCGTTATTGTAAAACAACCGTTGGACCAGATCATGAGTGTTTTATTCCTACGTATGAATCACCAGACAAGAAACCAGCAAAAGTACCCTTTATCTTTTTTGATTTTGAATGTCGCTTTGATTCGGGTGAACATATTCCAAATTTCTGTGTAGCTCAAAGAGCGTGTGGGAATTGTATGTGTCAGTCTGTTCAAGAACCCTGCGCAACATGTGATGGTGTTGAAGGAGCTCGTGAAATGGTGTTTCGCGGAGAAGATACTTTAAAACAGTTCTTTACATGGCTATTTCAATCAGCCCACCGTGGATCAACAGTGATTGCTCATAATGCAGGTGGATATGATGTACAGTTTATTCTACGACATGCTATTACACATGGAAGTGCCAAACCCGAGTTAATCATGAATGGGTCTAAAATTATTATGATGAAAATACATGGAGTACGTTTGATTGACTCTCTCAGTTTTCTGAGCATGCCCCTCTCTGCATTTCCAAAAACATTTGGATTGGATGAATTAGCTAAAGGATGGTTTCCATTCTATGCCAACAAGTTGGAATTTCAAGATTATGTAGGACCCTATTTATCTTTGTATTACTATAGACCTAATAGTATGAAACCAGCTCAACGTGAACAATTTTTGGCTTGGTACAATGAACAAAAAGACAAAGTGTTTGACTTTCAATTGGAAATGGAGAAATATTGTAGATCAGATGTTGACATTTTACGACGAGGGTGCGGAGAATTTCGTAAACAGTTATTAGAGAGTGATCAAATAGATCCATTCTTGGAAGCGACAACATTAGCACAAGTTTGTAATAAAGCATGGAGAAAAAACTCGATGCCAGAACTGAGTTTAGGTATTATTTCTGATGCTGGATATCCCAACAAAACGAAATATTCCATGAAAGGCGTGCGTTGGCTACAAATGATGGCTTTGACAGAAGGTATTCATATTCAACATGCCTTGAACCATCATGGTGAAGTCAAGATTGGGCCTTATTATGTAGATGGATTTTGTAAAGATACGAATACCGTGTATGAATTTATGGGATGTTGGTATCATGGATGCCCCGAGTGTTTTCCCAATAGTGATCTGATCCATCCGTATTCCTTGAAAACGATGGGTGTGTTGTATGCCCACACAAAATGTCGTCTCGAAGAATTGAAAGATCAAGGCTACACAGTAGAAGTGATGTGGGAATGTGAATTTGAGAAAAAATGTAAAGCAGACAAGGCCTATAAAACCAGAGTAGAACGATTTTATTTTGGTCAAGATCCTATCATCCCTCGTGAAGCTTTATTTGGAGGTCGCACCAATGCTGTCAAATTGTTTCATGAATGTGAAGAAGGTCAAGAAATAAAATATGTGGACATTTGCTCTTTGTATCCCTTTGTAAACAAGTATAGAGCTTACCCTATTGGTCATCCTACAATACTAAGTCAAGAACAGATTGATCTCACTCAACTAGATCTCTACAAAGGACTGATTAAATGTTGTGTTTTACCCCCTCAAGATTTATGGATGCCAGTACTTCCCATGCATTGTAATAAAAAGATGGTGTTTACATTATGTCGCACATGTGCTGAAGAGGTACAAATGGGAAAGCCATGCACTCATACGATAAGGGAACGTAGTTTGTTTGGCACATGGACTCATGTTGAACTGGCTAAAGCTATAGAGTTGGGTTATCGTGTATTGAATGTGTATCATGTATGGCATTGGGAGGAGTGGAGTTCAGATGTGTACCGTCGATACATAGACAAATATTTGAAAATAAAACAAGAAGCTAGTGGTTATCCAAGTGGTGTGACTACAGAAGCAGAACAAAACCAGTTCAAAGAAGACTACTATAAAGCAGAAGGCATTGTGTTAGAGCATGTAGAGAAAAACCCTGGAAAAAGAGCATTTGCTAAAACTATGCTCAATTGTTTATGGGGTAAAAATGCCCAGAATAATATTCTACCTAAAACAGAGTATGTGCACAAATTAGATCGTTTATATGAGATTTTGTCTGATCCTAGAAAGTCTGTTAAATATACAGAAACCTTTGATCATGATGAATTCATGTTAGTGAATTATACAGATGAAAACGATAAAGTAGAACCCCACTCTTCATCCAATCCTGTAGTGGCCTCGTATGTTACTGCCTATGCAAGATTAGAACTTTACAAAGTGCTTGAACCTTTAGGAAAAAGAGTCCTTTATTTTGACACGGACTCTTGCATGTTTATTTATGATCCCAACGGGTACAATGTTCCTATCCACTCCAGTCGTTTAGGAATGTGGACCGATGAAGTGCCTCAGGGTCGTATTGTAAAATATGTAGCTTTAGGTCCAAAGAATTATGGTTATGAATACATAGAAAACGGAGAAGTGCATCAGACTTGCAAAGTCAAAGGCATTACTTTAGATTTCAATGCTTCACAAAAAGTCAATTTTAATTCCATGGTAGAATGTGTCAAAAATCGTGATCAGTATTCTACAGTCGTAGAGTATGAATCTAGAATAAAACGACATCGGGATCGTAAAGTCACCAGTGAGAAACAAACCAAGACATTTCGTTCGGTATATACAAAACGTATCATCATTGACAATTATATGACGGTGCCCTTTGGTTACACTTCATTGACATGATGGACTTGATACCGTACTTACCGATTGAGTTGAGAGAGAAAATTTATCGTTATGTGGTATGGGCCAATGCAAAACACTGGAAAACGGAATTGGTGATAGCCTGGGCAAGTCACAATGCTTTGCATAGTTTACAAAAGAAGGACTTTCGATTAGAATCTATGGTGTTGGATGTTTTGGGAAGAGATGATTTGACGATTCATCAAAGACAACCCGTGTTAAGAAAATTTAACATGGTGCAGCAAAAAGTGTATCATATGGTATCACGTATTTGGGGTTTTAGTTTCACGGATGCAGAAATGAAAGAAACTGAACTTTTAGCACAACGGTTTCATCAAAGTTGTGTTTTTGTGTGGTACTACTATCTGGACACAATGTACGGGGTGCATATACATGGTTTCATGCTTTTTCCATACGACGTTACGTTTGAACACGTATTTCTTATCCTTGGAGATCGAGCCCACATATATAAACAGGATTCTTCTGATTTGAGACAGTTCACAGAAAATGTCGAGTTGGACACTTCTGATATAGAATACACTGGTTTAGCGAGAGTCAATTCTTTTGCCGCAGGGAATTTGACTTTGTGGGAAAATGCGCAATAGAATCATTACCAAAGCATTATTGATAGCATGTCGTTTGAAAATACCCAAAGGTGTATATAATAGGGACTGGATTCAGCAGTTTATGAATTCACCTTTAATGTTGGAAGAATTGGACATGGCACTTTTTGTGGTGAATCAAATACATCATACTCATGTGTACGGAGTAAATTGGAAAGAGATTGTTAATTTAGATTGTGTTTTAAATGCTCTTGAACAAAAGTATTGTGTTCATTGTTGACATTCTAACTATGGATGAGATACATAAAAGAGCCATTAGAAAAAGTTGGACATCTCTGATTCGTTTGCTAACATCAGAACAAACTTTAAATATCATGGACTACCTCATGGAAAACAGTATTTTAACTATTGGTATGCGGGAAGAAATAGAGTGTGAACGATCAAACTTCAGCAGAAACAGGAAATTATTTTACATTTTACAGAGACGAGGACCTCGTGCTTTCGGAATATTCATAGAGGCTCTCCTACAAAACAAACTAAACCATATCGCTGACATTCTTATGTCAAATATTAAAAACTCTTGAACAAAAGTATTGTGTTCATTGTTGAAACCATTTTCTTATGAGTAAACATGTTTGCTTTGATATTCACATTGTTATCGTGTGTAAACGATTTAGAGTTTTGGATAAACACTTATCAAATAAGACGGGAAGCTCGCGATGTGATGGAACAATTGAAACATGACTATGAATTGTTAGACTAAACTTTATCATTGATGTTTGTCATGTTTATAAAACTGTTTATCATTGATGTTTTATCATTGACTTTTGTTATTTCATAAAAACATGTTTTGAAAAATGTTTAAATAAAAATGTTTCTTTGACTCATGTGTTAGTTGTTCATGTACAGTCATGGAAGAGAGTTTACTTTTTAAGCATCCATGCAATATTTTTATTTCGGGTCCTAGTGGCTCAGGAAAAACACAGTTTGTAAAAAAGCTGTTGGAATACAAAACCGATTTATTTCATATAGTACCTGAACGTATTGTTTGGTGCTACAAAGAATGGCAGTCAGCTTATGCGCAGTTAAAAGAGCAAGAAACCCAGATTCAATTTATTCAGGGTATTCCTGAGAATGATGAAGACATTGTGGATGATATAACCATCCCTCATTTGATTGTGTTTGATGACATGTTGGGAGAAAAGGATGAAGAAAAAATCAAATTATGGTTTACACGTAAAGGTCATCATCGCAATGCAAGTGTTATTTATATTACACAAAATTTATTTCAATCATCCAAAGCAAGTCGCACTTTGAGTTTAAATGCACATTACATGATCTTGTTTCAAAACACGAGAGATAAAGGTCAAATTAAAGTGTTAGCCAACCAGATTCAACTTCCTCATCTGATAGCAGCTTATCAAGATGCTGTATCAACACCTCATGGGTATTTACTGATTGATTTTCATCCTCATACCCCAGACACGTATCGGTTAAGAACTGATATATTTCATCATTGGTTAACAGGAGAAGATCGGGCTTCAGTTGTGTATATATAGGCTCACTTGAGGATCATTGGTTCATTATCCATCATGGAAGCTATAGCTCAGTCTCTTGTTCATTTGAGTCGGGAAAAGAATCCTGACACCCGTGAACAATTATTACGTTCGGGATTAAAGGAAATGGTGAAATGGTTTACACTTGCTGCACAAATTATTTTACAAAAGAAAGTACAACTTCCTAAACAAACTCTTAATTTCATGGAAAAACATCGCCATGAATTAGAGCAGTTACAAGATGACACCATTGATTTAGACACAAAACGTCAATTGATTTTAAAACCAGGCGGGAGTGGATTTCTGGGTGGAGTGATGATACGCAGTTTATTACGATGGAATGGTCAAAAGACAATACGCAAATTTGGTCCTAAGAAAACAGCTAAAAAGACCACTGCCAAGAAAACTACTAAAAAGACCACTGCCAAGAAAACCATTAAAAAGAAAACAACGGGATATATTGCTCATAAAACACCACCCTCAACCAGAAGTTCATCAAGTAGTTTATCAAGACATACGCCTGCAAGAAGTTTTAATTCTACAAGAAGTTCAGTAAGTCATACGCCAATTGGAAGTTTCAGTTCAACCAGAAGTTCATCAAGACATACGCCAACAAGAAGTTTTAATTCTACTCCATCTAGAAACAGTCATACGCCAGCAAGAAGTTTTAATTCTACACCATCAAGAAGTTTTAATTCACCAAGAAATTCAGCAAGTCATACGCCAACAAGAAGTTTTAATTCTACACCAAGTCGTAGTTTTAGTTCAAGAAACAGTTCGAGAAATAGTTCGAGAAATAGTTCAAGAAGTGAACCCTCTACTTTGATAGCACGATTTTCACCTTTAACCCAAACCATTGATACAGATATGGTGAAACAAGAATTAATGAGACAAGGATTAAGAAGAATGATGCCTACATCTGCTACACCTGTAGATGGCATGCAAGATTTAATGCGAAGAGGAATACAACGTTTATTATCTCAGTCTCCTCCCAAAGATCCATCCACAGCAGAGGCTTTAAAAGCTTTAGAAATGTTATATAAGTCATGAACAATACAGCACTTGATTTAGTTATCATCATGACACGAAAGCAACCACTTGTGAAAAAGTATGGGCATGTGATGCTAGGTTTAGCTCAAGCTCCAGAAGCCTATCGAAAACAGATGATTCATCATGCACCTTCAGAACTGATCAATTGTATCTCAGAATGTTGTAGTAACATTTTAAAAGGGAATGTGACATTGACTCCAGCTCAAAAGCGCAAGTTGAGGCCAAAGTGTCAACACCTCCGATTATTAGCTGATAAGAAGACATCTATTCAAAAGAAGAAACGTGTACTGAATCAAAAGGGAGGTATATTACCCTTGTTAGCATTAGCTCCTGTCATTGCAAAAGCAGTTGCTGCCGGTGCATTAAGTGGTGGAGTTGCTCAATTAGTCAAGAAATTATGAAGAAAATGGCTATTGTTCCTTTCAAAGTGTTGGAAGAGATGCAACGATGGAAAACACAACAACGACCTCGTTTACCACCTTCTCCTCTAGTCACCCAAACAGCTCAATTAGAAAATGAAATGAATCATGTGTTAAATGAAGATGCTTTATCACCCTCAGAAAAAGCTAGACAATATGGTGAAGTGTTACATAAATTTCAACAATCGCATGAAAGAGCTCGTACACCAAAAGCAACGGTAATGCCTTCAGCAGCACCAACACCACCGCCACCAACAACAACGACATTGAAAGAACAAATTGTAGAAAGTGTACCACGCACTATGCGGCGTAAAGCTGAACTTTTAATCAACATGTTAAAACAACATCCTCATATGTCATGGAATGAACATGGTGTTTTAGAATATGATGGAAAACCTGTAGCAGGATCCAATATTATTGATTTAGTCAATGATGTATTACGTCAAAGAAAAAGCTCCAACCCTCGTGGTTGGGAACAGTTTTCACGTGGATTGAGAGAAGTGAACGTGCCTCAAGAAGTGGTAGGAAATAAAAGACGTTGGAATTGGATTCAACAGTTAGATGACAACGTGGAAGACGAGGACGAAGAAGATCAATTTTATGAAAGTTTTTCCAGTCCTACAGATCTCAAGACTGAAAAATGGGATCCTTATTAAAGAAAGTGTTACGTTCCATCTATTACAATCCTGCAAATCCAGCAGCATTTGGTGGAATACAAGCTCTGTACAAAGCTGCAAGACGTCAATTAAAATCTATCACTTTGAATCAAGTGAAATCCTGGTTAAAAGGAGAGAACACCTACACTCTGCATAAACCTATACGGCGTAAATTTTCCAGAAGAGCAACCGTAGTAGCAGGGATTGATCATCAATGGCAAGCTGATTTAGCTGATATGCAATCATTGGCACAATTTAATAAACCTTATCGTTATTTACTTTGTGTTATTGATGTTTTTTCAAAATATGCTTGGGTCATTCCTATTGAAAATAAAACAGGCAATACACTTATTCAAGCATTTAGTTCTATTCCAAGAAAACCTAAAGCTCTGCAAACCGATAAAGGAACAGAATTTAAAAATCATGCATTTCAACAGTTTCTTAAAAAATCGGGTATTCATTTTTTCACCACTGAAAATCCAGAAACCAAAGCAAGTGTTGTTGAACGGTTTCAACGTACATTGAAAACGCGTATGTGGAAATATTTCACTCATGAAAATACACGGCGCTATGTAGACATATTGCCTAAACTGGTTCATAGTTATAATCATCGGTTTCATCGTAGCATTCAAAGAACACCAGCTTCTGTCAATGCACAAAATGAAGCCCAAGTCTCTAACGCATTGTACGGTAAGAAAAAACAAAGTGCATCCCACACCATTCAGGTGGGAGATCGAGTACGATTGAATAAAACAAAACGTACATTTGACAAAGGTTATTTACCCAATTGGACCACTGAAATATTTAAAGTAGTACGTGTGTCCAAAACCCAACCTCCCACTTTTAAATTAGAAGATTTAGAAGGTGAGAAAATATTAGGCTCTTTTTATGTTTCGGAAATTCAACCTATATTTGATAGTGACATTTACGAAATTGAATCAGTTCTTGATCGGCGTCAGAGGAGTGTAGGTGGAAAAAAGATTAAGGAAATAAAAGTACATTGGAAAGGCTATCCTTCTAAATTTGATAGTTGGATACCAGAATCTTATCTTGTATAAATACATCATGTCTCAGACAGATAGTGCCAGTATTCAAGTGGACACCACCGCCATTAAACCTTGTGAACCCAAAAACAAAGTTACGTTTATCTCACAAATTGTGGTGGTATTTATTATTATCTCTGTGTCTTTATTTAATTTATGTTTTCAACGTCCTGATCGTGAATTGTGGCTTTTATTATTAAGTAGCTCTTTGGGTTATATTTTACCAAATCCTTCTTTGAAATTTAATAAACCTAAATCAACATGAGTTCTTTTTACATTACATTAATGAGTGATAGTTCTACAGATTTGTTTCCTGATAATATACAATGTTGTTTTCGTACAAAATTGATCAAACCTGTACATTTAAATAAACAAGATTGGGAAATTGCTCTAGTCGAATTAATTGTACCAAGTCAAGTCATAAATATTACTCAAGAGGAAGGAACATTTTACATTGTCAGTCAAGATGAAAATGTTCGCAGAGCATTGAGCGAACTTCCTGAACATTGTGCTCAAGGTTTATGTTTATCTATTCCGCCTGCAACTTATGTAACACCACAACATCTCATTCAAACGATCGATGAAACGATTAAAAATTATATTGGAGGTATTTTAAAAAAATACAATCTTACATTGGTGATGAGTTTTTCCAATATTAGTAAAACAGTGAAAATGGCCAGTTCGGATGAATTGGGTATTCAATTTCATCCTGATCTGTTCATAAAACTAGGGGGAGATCCAAATAATTCTACTACTGTGTATTTGAAAGACAATAAAAATCCATTTCCTTATGGTGTAGATGTGCATATGGGACATAATCATTTATTTGTGTATTCTGATCTTGCCTCTTACACTTTGTTAGGAAATATAGAAGCCCCCATTCTACGCGTGGTTCCATTTGAATCGGTGACTAAAGCAGGGAGTAATCCCCACATTCATTTCGAATTTTTAAATTTACACTATGTTCCTCTTGCCAAAGCCGATTTTGACACCATTCATATAAATATAAGGGGAGACACAGGCAAACACATTCATTTTGTGCATGGGAAGTCGATGGTAAAAGTTCATATTCGACAGAAACAATGATACCCATTTACAAAGGTCAAGCTCGTCAATATGGACATGGTTTAGGATCCGTGTTTAAAAAAGCTATGAAAAATGTCATGCCTCTACTACAACCCTTGTTCAAAACTGGAATGAAAACGTTAAAACATGAAGCGGTTCGTCAAGGAAAAGGGGCTGTGCAAGATTTAATGACAGGCTCCAAGCCTAAAGAAGTGGTGAGAAAACGTGGGGCTAACATGCTTAAAAACATGGGTGAACAATTACTCAAAGCTGTTGTTCCTGCCAAACGTACAAAACCCACACACCCAAAGAAAAGAGTTCATTCTAAACCTAGACGTTCAAGTGTCAAGAAGTCAAGACCTCACGACATATTTGATCAAAAATGATGCAACACGGTTCATGCGAATGCAGTAAGACAGAATTGGATGTAGGATTTGTTCCACCTACCATGACAGCCATGCAAGAGGGTCAATGGACTGAACATTACCCTATATCTACTTTGGATAACAACGCACCTATTGAATTTGTGATTCCTGCACAGACAGAAAAGTGGACAGATTTAAATCAATCGTACTTGTATTTAAAAGTCAAAGTGGTACAAGAAAATGGAGATAATTTAGAAAATGATGCAGAATTGGCTCCTGTCAACAATTTCTTTCACAGTTTATTCAGCAGTATTGATGTCTACTTGAACAATAAACTGATTACCAGTAATGCCGATACGTATGCGTATCGCGCGTACATTGAAAACTTACTTTCCTACACCAAAGGATGTAAACAAACTCAATTACAAGGATTGGAGCTATGGGCTGAAGATACGGCAGGTCAGATGAATACCCGAGTACGTGATGGAGATAACAAAGGTTATGTTCACCGAAGACTACAGATACATCAAAGTCGTACGTTAGAACTCTGTGGACGACTTCATTTAGATTTGGTCATGCAAGAAAAATATATTCCCAATGGTGTTGAAATACGTTTACGCTTAAACAGAGCTTCAGCCAACTTTTGTTTGATTGGCACATCTACTGGCAAAGTTCAGTTTACACAAGCTGGATTCAATGTGCGAACCGTGGATTTACTACCCATCGTAGCTACACAGCTCAATCAGCAGATTGCTCAACATAATATGAAAATTCCGATCAAACGAGCTGAAGTCAAAACATTCACGATTCCTGGAGGTCAACGATCCAAGATTGAAGATCATCTTTTTCAAGGACAACTGCCAAAACGATTGATCATTGGTATGGTGAGCAATGGAGATATGAATGGAAATCCTGAAAGCAACCCTTTCAATTTCCAACATTTTAATTTGAATCAACTGGAAGTCAGTATTGATGGTAAAAGTATACACAACAAAGCCTTTCAACCCAACTTTGCGAGCGGAGAATGTTTACGTTCCTACATGTCCTTGTATCAAGCCACGGGCTCCCTTGGAGTCAATAGATCCATGGGTATTAGTTTGAACGATTACAGAAACGGCTATACACTGTGGGGTATAGATTTGACGGCAGATCAAGGTGCAGAAGAAGGACAGCTTCATCCTATAAAGACAGGAAATCTACGTTTAGAGTTTCATTTCTCTCGAGCCCTTGATGCAGCTATCAACGTTATTGTGTATGCTGAGTACGACAATCAGATTGAAATCAATTCGTACAGAGAAGTGATTCTAGACTATTGAAGATGAGTGAAGACATGATGTGTGATGAAATTGAAATCAGTGAAGGACAACAATTTGAAATAGAACTGTTTACTTTTCCGTGTTGTGAAAGTTCACGGACTGAGTTTTTAAAGGACAATTTAAATCATCATGTCGTAGAAGAATTACAATCATTGATATATCAAAAAGTGAAAGAGGATTGCTACGGGTGCATTGTAGATCACCCAAGTCAGATCAACCATCCGTTATGTTTGTATTCTACAACAGATGAATGGACAGATCTGTATATTGAAAAAGCTCTACTTGAATTAAACATTTACAGAGTGTTAGAAAAATGGTATCCTCATCTTCATTCTTTATCCAAAGAAGAAAAGGGAGATGCCCGACGTTTGTGGGTTCAGTTTGTATCTGAATTTGAAAGCCATCGGTCAGAATTATCTTGTGACTGGGTGACTTTATGGTCAGAACGTGTGAAGAAAGTGTGGTGTTATGGAGACTAATGAACTTCAATATGTGTTGGACCATTCACCCTTATTAAAAACATTACATGGACGTGTATGTGCTAAAGATGAATTATCTCTAGAGAATGGTGTGAGAGCTTTCATCGTGAATACACATAATTCAGATCAACCTGGTGAACATTGGGTTGCTATCTACTTGAAAGGATCTACAGCTATTTACTTTGATTCGTACGGACTTCCGCCGTTAGAAGATATTCTATGTTTCTTAAAGAGACATTTCAAAATTTACTATTGGAATAAAGTTAGACTACAAGGTGTTTTTAAACCCGTGTGTGGATTATATTGTATTTTTGCTTTAGACTTTTTATCTCGTGGTTGTGATTTAAATGAAGTGATTCAAACACGATTTGACATGAGATTTGATAAAAACGATGTGTATGTTCGCGATTGGTTTGCTCAACATTACTGGAGCTATTATAATCAAGCCTATCAATTGAATAAAACAGGACAAATATGTTGTTGTGAAGTAGGCAGTTACGATAAAGACTGGTTTCATGAGATAATGCGATGTAGAAACAGAGTTCATTTTGGTTGGTATTATGGATAGATGGTTGTAAATAATATGTTGTTGTTGTGTTTCATCTCTGTTTTTGCTTTATTTCTTGTTCTATGTATCTGTTACATGTGTTCTATCTTGTTTGATGTTATAAAATAAAAATAATAAACCTAAAGATGTGTTGTTGTGATTTTGAGTTGATTTGTATGTATACTTAAGTGGCAATTAGTCCATAAAGACCTACCAACAAACACAAATTAATCACTCGTCCGAACGTCCAAAGACGTGCTCTCTCTCACGTTCGCGCTGACGCTATATAACGTCGCGCTCTGAGTAGGTCACTTCACACCACTTTTCGACACCGAACAGTGATCATCATGGACAGCCTTGTGAACCAACTTAGAAAAATTAGAATGTTGAGAGCTAAAGAAGCTAGAACTTGGTATAGTGTCCGCCGTTGGGTGGATCAACAAACCTGTGAAAAAGAAAAGCGTGAACAGAATGTGGCTTTAGCTGTAATGGAATTAGAAAGCATGAGACAGGAGGAAGAGAAAGCTAGTCGCCTTGTAGAAAGACAACAAGAACTAGACTTTCAATGGTGGATGCAGCGTGTGCAAAATAATGAATGTGGTTGTGAATATTGTCTTGGACAATTTAAAAAACAACGCCAGCAGGCTAGACAACAACAGCAGCAGCAGGCTAGACAAGAACAACTACAGCAGCAGGCTAGACAACTAGAAGAACTACAGCAACGGGTTAGACAACAATTCAATGCACCCGCAACTGTAAGCACACCGAATGAAAGACCAGACATCAAACCCGAAAGCACCAGCGATGTCTAAATAACTCTAAAGTTATAAACCAACGGCCCTTTTCAGGGCCACCCATCTTTTTCGAAAGAATATAATCTCATCATGTCAATAAAATTTTATAAAAAACATAATCTACAATTCAGTCTAATAAACAAAGTCCATACACAAACCAACACGAACTCAAAATATGTAAACTGACTTTTCATTGGATATACGTTTTAATGTAGGTCAATCCGTTTTTATGTAGGTCAATCCTAATTTTCTGATCACTTTACATTTTACTACTCAACAACACAAACACACAGGGTGGTACAAAAAAGTTTTACTTTTTGGCGTGGCACCTCTTCTCTCTCCCAAATTTTGTTTATTCGTTTTGGTGCTATAAATTTTTGTTCTTCAAAATCTCGGTGCCATAACGGTTTTATTTTTAAAATCGCGGTGCCATAACGGTTTTTTCAAAAAATTTTGGGTGCCACGCTAACACCCTACACTACTTTCAGGGCTGTAGAAGATTATACCCTACTGTACGAATTTGATATTTAATATAAATTGTTGGGTGTTTGTGAAAGGGTTAGGTGAATACTGATTGAGACAAACTATCCAATGAAACTGGTTTAGTGAAAGGACTCTCATAGTCAAACATAAGACAGCTATTAGCAACCTCTTACAAATTTTAAATTCACATTCTAACATTCACAACCCATATTTCATTTTTATTTTTATATTGTATTATAATGTATGCCATGTCATGATACATGATTTAGAGTTTTTTTATTTCATAATTATAAAATGATTTATTGTTATATATATATAATACATGTCGTAGGATAATTTAGTACTCAAATGTTCATTTAACATGAATTTTTCAATTACATGTGTCATAAGGAATATGTAAAAATTTAGAAAAAATGATTTTGTATACAGGGGTGAAGAATTCCTGTGCCCGACTAGTATATTTATGTCTGTAGACATTAGTCCATCAATTCCACTTGTTGGCTGTAAATATTACTACATCATGTAAATGTCAAAATGCTCTAGTCAAATTCAACAGTGAACTACACTGTATTCTATTGTCAATTATTTATAAATACTTTTAGCATGTATTTGATATCATAGTTCTCTTTATGTCTTTTTTGTGTACTGAACTTCTGGACTAGTGTATTTTGATGCTGTTCTAGGAATTCCCCCCCCCCCCTTGGTATAGTACTCAAGTGGCATTTGTAGAAGCTTATTTTTATTTTTAGAAAGACTGATTGAAAATTATATTTATTGATCAAGTGTGGCATACCTTGAAGTATATTATACTCACATAGCTTACAGTATACCTTAAAACCACAATTTATTGATAGTGTACAGTATACCTTAAATTAAAGCCTATATTTGATTAATTAAGATTAGAATCGTGTGGTTGTCATGTCAATGAAATGTCTGTTACTATGACAAATAGAATGTGTTTAAATGTATCAGTTTTCTCTAACTTTGGACACATCCATTACCTTAGGTGACATTTTAACGTAGAAAATCCTACCTAACAATAAGAACCTGTCGTATCTGACCGATTACTTGTACCATTATTCTCCGATTTGAAATCTTGATGTCGCAAAATACACAATTGCATGTCTTATTTTACTTGTACAGTTTTATTTTGTCCTGATCAACGTTAAACTTTTGTCCTAATATCGTGTGAAAGAAACAAAAATCCAGACTGACTAAACTTTTAAATTGGCCTGTCAGTTGAAACCCGTTGTTTTTTCCTCCTATCCAAAATTACAGGTGGAGTAGAAAATCTCTTGACTTTTTGATGCATGACTCACTTTCCTACAGTGGTATTATATCTCTCATCATTCCCTCCTAGGTGAACCAAACTGTATGTCAGTGTATCAAGTCAATGTCTTGTATCATGTTGTACATTATAACAGTTTAAACAAAATACTTTCCTTTGTTTGAAACATTGAAGACTTGTTGTAAACTAACCATGTGAACATTTCTGTTGTTTGAGCCGGAAGGAGAATTTTTTCACCATGTACATACATGATGTTGAATCAGGTTTTTATATAAATTAGAGATACTATGGCACTTAGTGTTATGTACATGTATAAAATATAAGTGGCTTATTAGTGGTTTATATTTCTGTGGTTCACTTTATATGGAAATGTAGTTTATGACTTGAATTAGTGTTGTTAAGTAGTATGGTATGTGGGAGTTTGAAAGTTTAAAATATCACTGTAAACTGGTGTCAGCTAGCCTAGGTGGTGGTGGTGTTAGATGTCAGATTTTAAATATTTTCATGATGGTTGTTGTCGGTGTTGTTATTTGTGAGTGTTTCAGCAGATTGATTATAGACTGTAATAATTTACTCTACATTTTCTGTAGGAGAGGATCTAGTTTGTGGTTTATGGTTTTATTGTGCTATGGTAATTATATTATCTTATCTTTTATTTTAAGGAAATAATTTTTGACTGTTTGTGATATAAAATTGAATAGATCATTGCCTTCTTTAACTTCCATGTATATTGATGAAATAAATGATATTATTTAATGTTAAAAAATTAAAATAGAAAATATCATTGTATGTTTAAATTAGATAAAGTGGATATTTTTTCAATGAATTCCAAGTGAAGAGATAATTATGAACAGTATTGTGTATATATATACTTAGGCAATAAATTATTGTATATTAAATGCGTACATAGATTTTTATTAATTGACAGAGCCAGGTTCTATCAATTAACTTAAAAACAATGTTGGTCATCATACAGTGAATTGTATACTTTTATTATTATGAGAATTTTGATCTAAATGTTGGCGGGAACTTTTTGGACTAATTGCTTGAACAGACTTACTATGTGTTTTTTGTGTGTATGATATTTTATGAAAGGTCCTACTAACCTACATATTTTGTATTGCACAAATGGACAATTTGATATAAGATTAGACATTGTCATTTATAGATTTACTAGAATATCACATTGTTAATGTATTATCTTGACACTTAATGTCCACAAAAAAACAGGAAGATGACATGTAAAAAATACATTGGGGGAAATTAATACATGTACATGTATGACTCACTGTTAATGTCCCTGTAACCTGACTGGTCTCGTGTGTCGACCTATCTTGATGTACCAGCCTAGCTGGTGGTTTTGTTAACTATTGTATGTTGGGGAAGTTTTATAACTTCAGGTTATAACTGATATCATAGTCAGGTTTTATGTTTGTTTGGATATTTTATTTCAGGAAATCAAAGTTTATTGATAACATATTTTTTCTGTTGCTGGTTTCATATTTAAAAGTGTTGTTTTTTCAGTGCAGAGTTGCACACTTTTGATATTAGAAAATTAATAGAAGTCAATGAAAGGGAATCTTGACTTGGAATTCGGAATGTGAACAAATATTGTGAGTTTTTTATTTTATTTTATTGTATTATACTGCTCTTCTATACTGGTAAATTTCTTATATCCTTTTAATATTTGAAATTATAATGAAATAATACTATTTAAATTCAAATCTTATTTTTGAAACAAAAAGGGAGATAATTTATAAATTTTGTTATAGAAAGGTAGTAACTTTATTTGTGATTTTAAAAGGGAGGTAATTTTTGTCATCTTGTAAAAAAGGGTGGCAATTCATATTTGGAACCATTTTTGTAGCGCTACATTTTTTTTATATTTTAGATATTTTTAGAATAAATATAAAATTATTTTAGATTTCACAATTTAATAGTAAACATTTCCTGCATGTATTCATGCTGTATAACTGTGTACTTTGTCATTTTATTGATATTAGTTTTAGAAGATCAAACAGAACTTTGTACAAATTTATCTTTCTATCAATTTATTTGACTCTATTACTTCAAAACTTGTTTGATCTTTTTTTTGAAGAGTTGGGAATATAACGCTCAGTATTATTAAAAATATTTGTTTGCCAAAAAAAACTTAGAAACAAACTAAGTAAAGTCTTGACTCAATATCGTTTCTTGACACTGTGTCGTTTGATTATAAGCCCCGGGTTTTCATCGCTAGTTGTTAGGTACCTATTACTGTCTGTGTATACTTACAAACATGTATCTATTGATTAGTTTACATTACTGGAGTCTTTGATGTTTCTCTATAGTTTAGTTTTTCTATTAAAAAAACCCCGACATGTTTATATAATTTATTTATTATATGTTTTAAAAGAAACATATGTTATTATATATTAAACATGGCTGTTTATGTAACTCATATATTTGAAATTAAATACATCCATATATGGTTTTAACATTTTTTTGTCTAAGTTCATACTTGGTGAGAATTGTTGAAAACACACTTTGAACCAGAGTTAAAAGATCCTTGCCATTACTTTACATGTTTAACCAAAGTTTACAATTACATTTAGTGGGACAATCAAGGTGTTAACAATGAAGCAAATTACTTTAAACTTTCCTTGACTTTTATATCAGCAGGTCAGTGTAAAACTGGTCTTAACTACATGTAGATAAAGAAGGTTTTAGACTTGTTCTGTTCTGACACAATGGTATATAATCAGTTGTTACTGAAGCTTGCTATGCTGTAAGTGTATAAAAATAGCTGGAAAGCATATCAGGAAAAGTAAGTGTCTTTCAACAAAGAACTTTCACACAGTCAAAAAAAGCCAAGTGGGAGATGTCTCAGATTTTTGGCACGAAAAAATTCGGCTAATAGTTTGACAAACACAGGCGAGTTCGATCGGGTGTCCGGTGTCGTTAACATGCGCATTTAAGTTTTCAATTTAGCATTTATTTCTGCCATTTATAGTCAGATCTTTATGAAACTTCACGCAATGATAACACACCATGTGATGGACAGAATTAGAAAGTAACCACAACTCTACCTGCCTTTATATAGATTATTTCCCTTTGTAATTTTTGTTTTTAAATCCAGCTTTAATGTGGTTTCCACATTACATTTCTTGTTATAAACTGAATCTGTAGATTACTCCCAGTACTCATTATATAAAGTGATAACTATTATACAAAATATGTTATACTTTATAATGTAGTACAGAAACAATACATCAAAGTATTATATATCATAAGATAGACACACCCTGTAATTACAAGATACTAGTGTATAGAGATTGTTACATATGAAACATACCCTTCATGTACTATATTGTATCAGATCTCTTGTTGTACCATATCTACCAGGGGCCCGTATTATCAAGAGTCTTATGACCGATTTTTGTTGTAAATCCTTCTATATTGTATTGCTAAATTATCGCAAGATTTTTTATAATATGCTACCCAGAGGACTCCGTAATGTTCACTATAAAATAATTTATCTTTGTTGTTTTATATTCTACTTGTTGCATCCACACTTCAAAAGATTAGACTTTCTATAAAACTAAGCATAGCTTATCATTGGACCAGCCCTTTATTTCATGACCCAACCTTTACTTGGCCACCTATAGTGTCACTGGAGCAAACCTACATTTTTAGAACAACCCTTAGTTAACCGACTACCATTTGACCAGACCCTTTATTTCAATACTAACATTTGGTTAGCCAGCAAGTGTGACTAGAGCAACATACATAACTAGTCCAACCTTTCCTTTAGTTAAGTCATTTATCACTTAATGTAACGTATATTTCAAGACTAACCATTGCTTAGCTAGCAAGTTTCACTAGGGCAAACCTACATGTTGAGACCAACCTTTTGTTCAGCGAACTTTCACTTGATCAATCTTTGACATACCTTAGCTAGCAATCACTAAACATATGACTGGATTAAGCCTTCATCTCAAGGCTTACCTTTGGTTTGGTTAACAAGCTAACTTGAGACATGCACCATGCTTGATGTATCAGCTAACTATAGACATACCTAGTAGTCTTATCTTATACTTCATAAATATTTACAAGGTACTTACCTAGTACTATGTAAGATATAACTTATACTTATAACAAAATATCAAAGATTAATTCAAGTATCAAGCTACAAACAGTTACAATGTCTGTTCTGTTTCAAATCCTAACTAAGACATGTTTTAATGTATAATAAAGTTCAACTAAACTATAACATGGTTAGAAAGAAATGAGAATTTAACAAGTTCATATCACGATCTCTTTCTTTGTGGTTTTAAGATAACATGTATAACAGTATATTTTATATATGATAGAGTCTAACACATGCATTGCTTACCATTAAGTGACCTGAAACTGTGCCAACCAAAAACTCATCTCGGCAAGTAAATGACTTCAAAATCATTGAAGTAACTAACTTCGAGGTGGACATAGATTCCTGCAGCATGGCTTAGACAAACTTTGACTTTATATGTGTGAAAAGTTGGCTGTGAATGTTGTTAATGGATGATCGAGAATCTAAGTACTGTAAGCACTGCTGTATCCTAGAAACTATGGTTTGGTAAATTGTTTGCTTCCTATGACTTGAACTGTTAACAAATGGATGTAAATCTAAAAACTTGACTGTACTTGTATAATATGTAAATTGTATTGATGAATTTTTCAGTGTCATAAAATCCTGTCAGATTGTTCATTTTGTACAACTTCATTTACATATAACTAATAAAGTATAGTTGATTTAATTGAATTTTATATAGCTAAAGTTATTGATAGATAGAAACTTTGATATATCTTCTTATATCTAATCTTGATCAATGTTTCATTTACTATGCAATATATTACCTTTAACTTTTATAACTCATTTACAGTCAAACCTTAGTTTATGACCACTCTGTCATTATCAGTATTTGCTGAGTTAGTGTATAACTAGTCTAATGTCTTTCTTTACTTGTATGTAGTCAGAAAAATTGTGCTCTAAATTATTGAAATACTGACCAATATGACCAAGTATCTTAAACTTGTAAATGTCTTCTTAATTGCTTGTGTTCATATCTGTTGTGATGTAGACTTGAATTAAGTGAGCACCTGTTTTAATTAAGTAGAGATATTTCTGTATTCCACATTATATGGCTGACTTTAGGCATAGAATTGACTGTATATTGATAGTTTTCATGTTTATTCATGTATATATCATTAATGCACTTAGATAACAAAACTTTTATTAAACTTTCTGAGCTCTGACATGAAGTTAAAGACTCCGGGTATCAAGTTATTAGACTAGAGGTGAGCTAGAGAGAGAGAGAGAGAGAGAGGGGGGGGGGGGGGTAGTATAGTTTATAGATTTAGAAACATTGACATGGTATCAATAGAGGTAGAGAACCTTTGATTTACTTATCATAAGAAAGTACTTTATTTGTAGGCTTTGTTTACTTTCTGACAATGAATTGTTTGTTTAGAAGAAAGAATGCACTATGAATGAAATATTATTGGTATGTTAAAACTTGTAACAACTAGCAGATTGTTTAAAGACCTTTAACTACCTGGAGAAACAATATTTGATATTGTTTTATGGTGGTAATTAATAGGTGATTTGTTTGAATGAATTAAGGGGTTAAAATTTGACAAGTTGGGACTTAAAAACTTTTACTGCCTGAGTTTTTGTTGACTAAAGTGATTCAGTGAGTGTAATGTAACAGTAGGGCTATTGTGTGATACTGGTGGAATTTAATATCATGAAACTATTACCCCTGGTGTAGGGGTTCGTTTTAATGTTTATAATATGATATGTTTTTTATGCAATTTTAACATAATGTTTTCACGGTTGCTATGGTAGTTATAAAGTGATTTTAAAACAATTTGGAACTGTTGTACATTTTTTGTGTTATTTTGTTCAAGGTTTTACTAAGGCGTGGTTGTGTTAAAATTTTAGTGAGCTGTAGGTTGATTGTACGGTAGTGGTATGTAAGTTAAAATGGAACATAAATTATCTGAACTTAAACAGCTGTGTAATTTATAAAGGTAGATTTTATTGTTGTTTTATGTCAGTAATTTAATGATAACATTATTTATTGTGATTAATTTCTCATGTATATCATTTATTTTTTATCCTCTGTTATGTTTACATGTGTTATAATGTAAGATGTTGTTTGTTGGGTGTAGACTTTGTAAATGTTTGAAAAATTATGTTGGTTTTAGAATGTTTGGCTGTCGATTTTCAGGTATAGTTGCTTGTACATTAAGTTCTAGTTTTATTTGGAATTTATACAACAAACAACAACACTGTTTTACTTGTTCTTCACACAGTGAAGTTCATTCATATTGTGGCATGATTCAACTTTGATTGATTTGGTTGTTTGTAACTTGGTTGTTTGCTTAAATTTCTTGTGTAACTTGGTTGTCTGCTTAATTATTTCGTGTAACTTGGTTGTTTGCTTAATTTTCATGTGTAACTTGGTTGTTTATTCAACTGTATATGTAAAGGCATGTCCAACTTCTTGTATCTGTCTTTGACTATATTTTGTGATGTATTTTACAATAATCATATTTGTTGTATATTTTCAGATATGATGAAGTTATCTCCCCTAATGGAGCTCTTCAGAAATCTGTTGCTGGAGGTAACAGTGCTTTATCTAAAGCTTACATTACGTATGTGGCAACCTGGTTGAACAGATTGAATGACTCGGGTACAGACCTAGAAGAAACCAGTCTGCATACTGCTGATTTTAGATGGAACAGTTCTAGTTACACAGATCTTCATCCTACCCCCAAGTCAAAGAAGTACCAAAAAGCTGCACGTAGAGAATTGTTGAAGGTTTTAGCAGATCTAACTATACGAGACGAGGTAAACATCTATTTATTTATTTCAGACATTTTTTTAACCAACTAGTTATTTTATTTGTCACATGAGATATATTAGACCTATTGTCTTGTCCATGGTTAATTATTAGTTAACAAATATAGATATATATAATTACTGGTACCTTAAACAGTCTCATGTCACCATTGACATTCCAGTCCGTCTGCTAATGTTAGGTTTTCTAAAAATTCTAATTTAAACTTAAACTTTAAGTTCACTAATTAAAACTGGGTATTCATCACTACTTGGATGTTCTGAATAAGTGTGGTGTCAACCCTTAATAAACAAATTTGGATGTTTTCTTTCTTTATCTGGGCAACATAATATCAATGGTTTAAAATGTTTATAAATATAGTGAAATTGTCTCATGTTTACTGATAAAAGCAAACATAAAATATGTTCATGATATCTAAGAGTTTAATGGACAAATCAAAAATGAATTTAGTAAAAAAATAATGTATGAAAGTTTTGTCTTTATTTTATCATTTGTGTTGTCATGGTAACAATAGAATACTGTTGAAGTTTTAATGTTTTATTATTCCTTTGATGTTCTCTTATTAATGATGTAATCAGTGTGTGATATGATGAAAGGTTTTATAACGATGACGACTACTACGCCAACATGTGATGATGATAATGATAATGTTACATGTGATCATGTCATGTTCAGATAAAACATATTGTTTGTTAACTTAGTTGGTTGAAAATATTGGTGGTTTTATTTAGAACCTTAATGACAATTAGTTAATTTGATATGAACAATGTTTTAGAATCAATGATTACAAGTTAATTAATATCAAAGCCCAGACAAATCACCATGTATTAAAATAGTTATGTTGGTAGAACCAGTCTATGAAATTGGGATATGAATGTGGTTGTCCGAACAGATCATTTTAAGTGCAAGTACTAAATCTAATTTGCAGAATTTTTGCCCAAAAGAAATTGTTGGTTTTCTGAACTATAATGTTACGTAGTGAAGTCCCAAGCCACCTGACCCCCCCCCCCCCCATCCCCAATTTCATGGGTTAAGAACTGATCTTATAATAAGAAAAGAATATTCACAAGTCAAATATTATCAATTTGATAGGTGACTCTATCAATATGAATTCAATATGATATACAGCAATGTTTCACTATGATGAACACATTGGTGATTGTAAAAACTTGCTTCAAAATTGATAATCGTTAGCATACTGTCTTTTTAAAGTAACTTAGTAATTTTTCATAAGTGTTTCTTGTAAAACATTTATTTTTATAAAATTTAGATCCTATTTATACTCATGTGACTATACATTATATTGTTTACATCATCAAATTTACATTGTTATACAATACTGACTGATCTTGTGATGTACATGTGATGTTTTGTAATTGATGCCCCACTTAGTTGTTTTATTACGTTGTTTAGTTTTAAAGGAAATCTTATGACCTGTTGGAATATTTTTGATGACCTGAGGCATGAAGGTGAACACAGTGATGGTGATAGATTATGCATAGTCTGAGTCTCTGTGTACAATTTATGAATCATCAGGATGTTGAAAATTCTTGAAAGTCACATTTTATGGGTGTGTCTAGGCCAGCAGCTGCTATTTTTATCATTTCCTGCATGAAGTCATGATTCAATTTCATCTTAATTATTGTTCTGTTTATAATCATTATACCCCCGCTTCGAAGAAGAGGGGGGTATACTGTTTTACCCTTGTCCGTGCGTGCGTCTGTCTGTTACAAAATTTCCGTTGCAGTTTTCTCAGCAACTATAACATGCAGCAGCCTAATACTTTGCATATTGCTTCATCCCATAGTCCCATGTGGCGTAAAGCGATTTCATGCTCCTTGCTCATCTACTTCCTGTTTGTCGCATATTTGTAGATTTTGTTAAATGAAAGTTACATTATGATTGTCATATTTCTCACAGCGGGGGTATCACTAGTGAGCATTAGCTCACAGATTTACTTGTTTTGCTTGATTGTGAAATAAATTCTTACAACTTAAATTAACTACTTTCCATTCCGCTTTCTGGTGTCCCAGTACTGAGATAGTAGGATAAAGTTTGTTGCTCAAGGAAACAATGGGGTAGGTTTTGGATTGGATTCAAATCATCACAAATTAGCTATCAAATGATTACCAGTCCAACGTCATAACCACTTGATCACACCTTATAGTTCTGTAAAGGTGTTGGCTAGGTTTTCATAAGAATAAATAAACACTAATTAGTATTGTCAAGAATAGTACTATATTTCTAGTAAATAATTGATTAGTGAGTATTGGTACAGTATTAATTCTAGAACTTTTCCTGTAAATTCATTGTAATGAGTTAAAATTGTTATGACAATAATAGTAATGATAACTCAATGTAATGAGACAATCAGTTGGGCAAGCCCATGCAGTGTTCACTAAGATACTCTACAAAGTTAACAATGAAAACATCAAGACTTGTCATAGACTCTGTATTACAATAACTTGTTGTTTTCTGTTTTCTCTATCAAGTGTTATACAGTAAACATGGTACAAATATATCTGTCTTTATTGTACACCTACAACAATATCAAAGTAGGTGGGTGGTTGAATACTTTGGTTTGTATTGGTAGTACTTGTTTCAACAATCTAACTTCATTATTAGGTTTTAATTTTCTTCTCTCAAACTATCTTGGTTAATTAATGTTAAATCATTGAACAAAATTCAAACATAAAATAGTTAATGGTTGGAATTTTTCTCTTAATTCAAAAATATTATAGCCAAAAAATCATGATTTTTATGGGATGCTCTTTGGAATAATTTGTAATTAACATGAAAAAATTTCTCTGCTCATTTGTTTCCTTCCCTCCGTAATTGTTCTTTATTTGGACAATTGTTTTTTGCATTAGTGAATTGTGAATTTATGATGGTTTTCTATAAAAAATAATTGTCTCCTAAAACCATTTTATAAAATCATTTCAAGATTAAATTGAATGTGTTCTTTGCTAGTTTGGTACTCTAAAATATTAAGTCATAAAAATTTAACTTTTTGAAAAAAATTTGAATGACCTTTTTAAAATTAAGTATTGGTTCAGTGGCTGCATTGACTTGTTTGAATGATAGTTATTTGTTTTTAATATTTAATTTCAAACCATGTATTTTAACATAGTGTATTATAAGATGATAGTCAGAACTTGGGGAGGGGAGAAAGAGATCTTTTCCTTTGTAAAAGCCGGAGAAAGAGATCTTTTCCTTTGTAAAAGCCGGAGAAAGAGATCTTTTCCTTTGTAAAAGCCGGAGAAAGAGATCTTTTTCTTTGTAAATGCTGGAGAAAGAGATCTTTTCCTTTGTAAAAGCCGGAGAAAGAGATCTTTTCCTTTGTAAAAGCCGCTGAAATCAAGGATATGAGTACTTACATAATGTTTAATTTTGACCCATGTGTCTGAATGTAGACTGGGGAACTTTTTAACCTCTAACATTGACTTAATGTACTTGTATGTGGGTGTGTTGGAGAGTATCTTACTGTATATATATGTGCATATTATATAACAACAATGATATTTCCGTGTTAAAATTGTAAACTACATTTATTATAACCCCTGTATTAAGTTATTTCATTCATTAATATGTAAATATAGCCTTGATGTAACTCATTGTTAAAATATGTGAACTTGTATAACATGAAACTGTTTTTTAAATTAATATTCATAAATTATGCGAAAATTCAAATTATGTTGTTAGACATATCATAGTTAAGACAAGTAGTTTAAGCTCAAATGGTGTAAAAATGAAATCATAATCTGTGATTTGACTTCATGATTTAGTCAGTGTAAATCCCACTAAATTAAAGCTTCAACATCTGCCCTTGTTATATGATATAATGATATATATACTGAACCAAAAAAGAAACTTTAGCAATGTATGTGCCAGTTGTTCAAGGGTACCACTTAGATGTACACACATATATACATGTAGTAGCATGTAAAACTGTTGCTCGTGTCAATAATACAGTATTTACAAAATCATAACGTTGATTTCATCCACGACTGGCCCTCAAAAAGTCCGGATTTGAACCCAATATTGAACATCTTCGGGATAATCTGGATAGACGCGTACGTCGACGTCCGAACCCTCCAAACAACATCAACGACCTTCAAGCTGCATTGCTTGAAGAATGGAATAGTATTCCACAGGCTGACATTAACAAGCTTGTGCGACGTCGCTGTCAGGCAGTCAGCATCGCCCACGGCGGTCACGCACCCTACTGATTGTTAACTTTAGAAACGACCCCTACCTTATTTTAATTTAAAATTCAACAAACAATCTGATCCTTTCCTCCAAAATGACAATTTTAAAAGAACCACAATACATTTTTATTTACAAAAATGTAAGCTTTCAGCCAAAATAATTTAAACTGTACTAACATATCTACAATCAAACTTGGCGAAAGTTTCTTTTTTGGTTCAGTATACATAGTGATGACCAATCCTGATATTTAGTATTCATCAAGTGTTCTCCTTAACTCTGACTCTCTGTTTATATATATAAGTATGATGTATGTATAAGGTGATGACTAGTGAACAGTTTATCACATGTATACAGGGCCCTCCAAATGTCCTTGAACAATATCTTGTCTTAAGAATAAACTCTTTCATAGTTCTCATGATAAAATTGAAACAAAAAGTCAATTGAAAAAAAATCCTAAACCAGCACTTAATAGTTTATCAACTTATGGTTCAATCTATTTTTCATGGAAAAACTTTGAATATAGTAAAGTTATTAGCAGTATGCTCAATCATTTTGTCTCAAGATTCTATTTAAAAATGATGTTTTGGAGTGTCCTGTAGATATATATGTACAGTTAGAGTCAACTATTCATCTCTTTGTTACAAAGTATATGTATTCATGTCTCATTCTTTTTATGTTGTTGTGTCTCCTTATTGTTAGCTGTCTTGTTTAACTTAAATCACAAAGACATGAGATGTATTCATAATTGACTTTTTATTTCATTATTAAATATCTTGTACATATATTATACTGTATACGCTGTGGTAAAGGTTTAACAACTTTGTAAAAATGTAACATGTTTATGATAAAAAACATTGGGGGTAATTACTTTTTGGAGGGAAAAGCACCTTGCAAAGACAAAAACACTGTGGAGAGCCAACAAACACCATGAAACACTAAACATATCATAGGTAGGAGGAAAGCAATTAACTGAAAGGGACTAAACACCATAAGAGCGACAAAAACACCGAAGACAGTAAGAGGGAATGAGAAACATGTAGATGGGTCAAAAACACCATATAAAAGATGAAAACACCATAGAAGGGTAACTTTAAGACACTATAGAGGGACTAAAACATTTTGAAAGAAGAAAAACACCATAGAGAGACAAAACATCATAGAGGAACTAAAACTCCTTTGAAGGAAATAATAATACCATAGAAGGGACTAAAACTTTGTAAAGATACAAAATTTAGGGACAAAAACAACATAGAGGGTCACATCTGAGATGGACATAGACAACATTGGAAGGGGGGAAATTATAATATGAATAAATGATAGCATAGAAGGAACAAAAGACACTATAAGGGGATACAAACATCATAGAAGGAAGAAAAGATTAATATAGGAACATAAAAGTTTATAGAGAGGGAAGAAAACACCAGGAGGTACAAAGAAGACAAAATGTGACAAGTAGATTAATTATGAATAGAGTTTTAAATATGTTAATGTTTGTTGTTTGAAGGTAGATATCATTAATGTTTTGTACTGTAATTACTAGAAGGGATGTGTTTAATTAACTTAACAAAGTATAATGTAATTGTTAGACGAGTCATTCATTAAAATGAATAGCTTGCCTTTTGGGAGGGTGTGTATCTAAATAGTTTTAAGTAAAGAATGTTAACATGCCTAGACACATGGTGTATACATGTAAGACTGGAGGCTGCACCAACTTGACATGTCTGAAAGATGTATGGTGTGTACCTAAAAGGTGTCGAGACTGGTGGTAGAAGTGAAATCATTTTATGTAATTTGTGTTCATTATAAGATGTTTGATAGCAACTTTTGTACAAGTAAGTTTATATTTCATGTATCTGTTAGATAAACTTATTATGTTTTATTGTTGTACATTATAAGACTTCATTATTGAGACCAGCAACAAATAATAGTAAAGCTTATTTAATTCTTGATGCTCAAACTGCAGAGTTTGAAACAGTCTTAAAGGTTATTTCAAAGTTCTTATTGTTAAGTCAATGTCTCTAAGTTTGAAAGTTTAACATCAATGTTTTGTAACAATTAGTTTCAACAACTGGACAGATCAGTTATTGTTCCCAGGGGTTTGAGGATACCAAAATATCATATTTTTTTCCATTTCTTCATATTTTGATATGCCACTGCAATGTCCCCCCCCCCTTCCCCCTTCAGTGATTGTTAACATTTCACATATCTCCATACACTTACAGTATAACAAACAAGTATAAATGTATAAAAATTTAGACATCACCAAGTTGACTACTGTATTTAAGACAATAAAACAACAAAAAACTTGTATAGTTTAATTAACTAGTACTTTATTATACACTGGAGAGACAAGACAGTATAGTGTAATGTATGTACAACTTGTACAACATAGACAAAACCTGGTTGATGTAGCTGGTATAAAAATATATATTATCATGCACTTAAATAACCTGTGTGTGGATTGTAAGATCTTCATGTTTTATAATGTAACATGTTGAATCTTTTAGAATTTAATTTTCTTGTTGATAAATTACATAGTAAGTCATGATATATTTGAACTTTGTTTTAATGTATGGGAATATATTTTACCAGATTTAAAGGGAAACAACTGTGTATTTACCAATAAAGGGAAGTAATTAATTTTCTACTTAATTAATAGGATGTATTTTGTATTTTTCTTGTTTGAATACTTTAATAGTTCTTTTAAAACTTGCATATAAGTTATATATATATTTTTTTAATTCATGTTTAAGTTTAATATCAATTTATTATTCCAATTTTGTCAAAGGGAAGTAATCATGTTTAGATATGGTATGTGTAAAAAGGGAGGTAATTATAATTGTATATGATACATTTACAATACTTATATTTTGTACATGAAGTATTACTTTGATTGTGTTGATAGATTTGTTTATTTGATGAAATTGTGAATTGATTCATTCTGTATTGTAAGATAAGTTATATATTCCTGTATTGTGTTTTTATTGATAAAATTATAACTTTAAGATTATGGGCAGATATTTTATTGGTTAAAATCATATTCAGAAACTATGGGAAAGTTTCCTTGTAGGAAGAAATTATAGATTTATTATATTTTAAGTACTAATGGAGACAAGGAAGTGAACTTTAACATGTGAATTAATTATATGAACTGTTGTAAGAGTGTTAGTTTCATATTTGTAGAGTTTAGTGTTCATTGACTGTACATGTATATATAAAACATGTGAGTAGTGTTCATATATTAATTCTTTATTTCCTGTAACATTTATAAGTTATATTACATTATATAAGATTGAAACAGGTGCTTGTTTAATTGATTTATATTAAACTTACTATACGTCTTATATTGTACTCTGTACAAGTTTGTGGTTGCATTAGATCTTTACCTACTTGTAAGTATTCCCTTATATATTTTAACATTATATGTTTTACTTGTTTTAGTGGTCTGGTTGAATGTATTACTGGGTTGACACACAAAGTAGGTGACAGACATTAGTAAAATTGATAACTTATTTATACAGTGTTTCCTATGTATAGTAAAAAGTGACTGTATTAGGAAGGGGTTGAGAGATGTTGTGGTTATTGAGATGTGGTTGTTAATGAGAGATGACTGTAATTAATGATTTCTATAATTGGGAGATTTATGTAATCGGAAGATTTCTGTAATTAATGATGGCTGTAATTGGAAGATTTCTGTAATTAATGATGGCTGTAATTTGGAGATTTGTTGAATGGTCCTGTTGTTAAAACATGTCTGTTATAGAAAGATGAATGTTGTTGAGAGATGATTGATAGTGGGTTGTGAGTGTTGTTCATTTATGGCTGCAAGAAGGAGGTGACCATTATTGATAGGTGACTGTTGTTAACATATGACTATTAAGGGAAAGTGACATTATGCTAGCTATGTTCATGTATAGATAATAACATGTATATATATATTTATATATATAGTTATAGATGTCATGTAGACACATGTATATATTAGTATATAAACAATGTCTATATAATATAACATGTCTTATATTGCTAATTGTTAATTAATTATTGATGATATGATTAACATTGTCATTATAAAACATTATAACATGTCACTGTATGTTGTATGTATGTATGTGAGTATGTGTGTCCTGTATACATGTATTCATCTTGTTTGTTATAGACTTGAAGGCTAATTGTTGTTGATAATTGATCTTACATTTACATATTATGTTTGATATCGACAGGAGGAGGTACAGTTTACTCGATCGTTAAATTGAATGTTTTGTAAATTTGTGCAATTTGGATTAATATTTTTCATGTAATTTTTGAAGATTTAAAAAAAAATTTGTTTGTGTGAGTTAAGTATTTTGAAGGAAACTTAATGTGCAAATTTGGAAATATTGTGAATTTTGATTGAAAATCTTAACCTTTTACTGTAGCTTGTATCCATTTTATATGTTGTTGTCCAAGTTGATGGGCCAATGTAAAATCAATCTAACTACATGTATATATAAGGGATATAAACTAGTTTTGTACTGACCCAATCAAGTGATTGAACTGAAATGTCGGAAAGATTGGTACATCCTTCCTTGCGTTCAGTTACCGCAAAGGTTACAAAACGTTCCGTAACGATACATTCGGAACTCCTATGCCATTCGCTGCAAATAATCTCAGACATATTTAGACACTATTTTGAAACTACCAGTGTTAAAGTAAACAAATATATGATTGCTTAGGCATTGAGTGATGTTTCGTTTTTAGTCTGTAAATTTTGAAACATCACTCATTGCCTTATGATCTCATATTTGTGTATTAGATTAGGTTATTCGCAGCGAATGGCCGAGGAGTTCCGAATGTATCGTTATGTAACGTTTTGTGTAATTGAACACGCTACTTCTATACAGTATAGTGAAACAGTAAACAATTGGTTCCATACATTATCTATTATGATTATGATATCTTTGCTTTAAATTTTCACTAGCCCTAGCTTAAATAAATTGTGTTTTATAGTAATGGCCAGAATTATCTAGTAACAAATAATTGAGATCAGTAATCTTCACTTGTCCAGATCAAGTTTCGCTATTCTCGGAGCTTCAGACTTGTGGGTTAAGGGCAATTACATAATAATAATTAATTGATATTTAATTGATAAATTATGAGACATTCCCATGTACAACACTATATATGGTCAAATCTTTCATACATTCATACATATTGTAATGTGTTGTCTGTTAATATATTAAAATGTTCCAGAAGACATGAACTATTGTTTGGTGTAACTACATACCATACTAAGATATAAATGTTTAAATTGTTGACTTTGCTCTCATACCTCTTAGCACTTGGGTGTATTTCATGTAAAAATTACAGACAAATAAAAGGATTATAAGAATATTGGTATCTTGGGAACCATTCTGTTCTGTATTTTATATTTGTTTGGTTCCCGTCACAATACTTGAACAATTGGTATCCAGGGAACCATCTTGTACTATATTCTATAGTGGTTTGGTTCCCTGTCTCTATACCAAGACAAAAATGACTATGATCAATTAAGTTAATTGGGTTCAATCACATAGTTACAGTATCTATTAGAGACTAGAACCCATACCTGCTGTTAATTGAACTGGTTACTATGGTAACAACTGTTCAATTCTATTGAATGAATAAATAATTTATATATGGTGTGTTTTGTAATTTGTTTCTAAAATTATCATGTTTTATTTAATGGTATCATTAATGGAATTTTTGTATTGTTGTATACTAACGAATAGTAATACAATGTATTGTTTCATATAGATATACTTTGTTCCATGTACATGATTCTATGAAGGCAGTTCTCTATAATGACTGAATTCCATATATATATATAGTACCATGGATGCTGTACCATCAAAATTCCTTATGATAATGTAAATCCATATACATAGTTCCATGGACACAGTTCCATAGTTAATGTATATGATAAACTATTACAGAGTAGCTACTAAGTAAACAAAACAAAAAAGTAACTAACCAGCACTTTGAAATTTGTGGCAGCAACAGGTCTATATATCTTGTACATGAAATAGTTCAACCTAATTAGTAAGTATAGAATTTGTTCATGTAGTCCTATTTAGAGTATGTGTACAAGTTCTACTGTTACAAGACTCAACACTAATTGACATTATGAGTAAAAATCAATCAAGTATCATTATATGTGTATCCTGTTCCTGGGACTACATTGTGTTAGCTTTGTTCATTTATGACATTTTACTGAGGAATATTGAGTAGTGATAGAAGATCTTTTATATTCTTTAACATAGGAAATACAATAAAACCTCTTTGAACAACCTATCACCTCCCAATAAATGTAAGAACCATCTCAATGTTTGTCAGAGATACATGACCAATTTATTACTTCCAGTAGGGATATTTCTAGAACTCAGAAATTGGAGAAAAAGGTAGTATGCTTCAAAGATTGAATGTTTCATGGAAACTATTTCTACAATGGGAGAAGAAGGGCATTTAGAATTAAAAAGAAAAGACTACATGCAGCGACCTGCTATTGCGCTATGGAATAATAAGTAATATGTCATGTTTAGCAATAATCTTATCTCTAGTTTACCATATAAGTCACCTTCCATTTAACAACCACACAGCCACACACACTCTATCCACTATAACAATCTCTGAACATCAACCTGCACATTATCTTCTAGCTATATAACTTCTCCCATATATAAAGGATTGCAACAGTTACCTCTCTCAGTTACATCCAATTAAGCTCAGTTCTACAAATGGTTGTTTTAATGAGGTTTAACTTGATATCTCAAGTAGCTAACCTTATCTTGGAATTATAAAGCACAAACTAAAGGACCAAGAATATACAAAATGGCAAATAAATCTGATGTATTTTTTTAAGTTAAAATAGGATTTTTATTGATTTCTGTGGGTGTTTATTGGTCGACTCAATAACTTGACATTCTGAGAATAATGACATCTGTAGAATTATCTGGAATATTTCAAAATGGAGAACAATAAATGTCATTTCATTTGCTAGAAAACATATTTATGAGTGTAGTCCGGAAATTGTACCATTACTACAAGATTTGTGTATTTAAATATGAGTTTTATGATTAATGAACATGGTACCTTTAAGTGTATGCTTGCCTCACATTTATTGATTTCTCCTTTTATAGACATTTTATAGTTCCATTCATTTTAACATTTATTTCATATTTTTTTATAAAATAAATTAATAAAAATTAAGACAGAAACATGTTTGTTATTGTTAAAAACATATTTGTTCACTTTATGTTTTCATGTTTATTTTTTCTACATGGACATGTTCTATAGAGTTTTGTAAATATTATGTTATGTTATGTTTTACCGTGTTATGATTGATTCAATTTTATATTGATGTCTTTGTTCACTAACCATACTGTATGAAAACACTTCGATACTCTGTATGAAGGCTCCTCAATGCTCTGTATGAAGGCTCCTCAATACTCTGTATGAAGGCTCCTCAATACTCTGCACTGTGAACATACAGGTCGTCCACGTAAACATTGCATATATAAACAAAGCCAGTTTCATTACACACCAATATTCATGGGTGAATTATATTACAATTTTATATTTTAGTTATTTGACACTTATTTTATAACACATCATTATATAAAATTTAAAATGTGCAAATACAGTATTTAAATTAAATGTTAAATATCAAAGTTTTTGTGTTTTAATCCGTAAAATGCTGTTCATGGATCAGCTTATTCACCTATTCAGTGGACTGTCCAATGTTTAAAGTACAAAAACACGCATGACCTAGAATACGACCTGTACTTCAATACTCCATACATGTTGGTTAGATGATTCATGGGTTATGTTCATCTGTTGTTTATTCACTTTCATTTTATTGTCAATCATTTATTTTATGTCATTTCTATGATGTATATTGATTGGTCAGAGAAAACTAAGTCTAACTACATGTATCATGTGCCAAGTGTAAAATAAACTGTAAACTTAACATGTAAATAAAGAAGGATCTTCTTGTCAATGAAGAAAAATGTTGACTAGCTTTGAGATGACCCATCAACATAAATTGTTTGAAAAATGAAGCTATAATTTTGAAAAATAAACTAGGAATCTATTACTTGTTATATGCTGATATTTAATAATGACATGACTTTAATGGTAGCACTATTGTACTTGCTAGACTTAGACTTAAGTTACATTTGATATATAACTTTGTTAAACTACACATTTTACTAAAATAAAACTTATTAAGGTTAATCTGATCAATGAAATAAACTAAGTAAATGAGAACATACAACAAACTCTAGTAGTATACACCAGAGCCTATTGCCATTGTTCCTTTTTAAACTATCTTCCAACTTTGGATATTAAATAAGTTCTCTCAATAGACCATTTTAAACGCAAGCACTACATATAATTAGTGATATTTTGGTTGTCCAAGTGAAATTTTTGATTGCCTTAACTGAGAAGTGGACTCAAAATACTTTTATCGGCATGATGTACATAATGTAGATTGTTCTTCCGTTATTGAAGTATGAGGTCAAAGTCTGTCTCTTATATAAAAATATTAGAACCTTAATTGTCTTGCTGTACATCGTGTTTATTTGTACCCCTTATACATGTATAATATCTCATATACTTGTACTCTCAAAATGGCCTCAGATGGGAGTTGTCTTTATGTCTTACAATGACGGTTTTGATGATATGATGGAATTTATTGTTTTCTGTGAGCTGAGCCTGTAAGGAAGTATTTGTAGAAATAATACAATTCTATTTGATATTCCTTATTTTAGAGATCTGTAAGTGATTGTAATATCTAATGACCCTATGGAATATTCTGATAGCTATATATTGTCATATACCACACTGTTATACTTGTTGTGTATAAATAATGAATTATAACTTAGTGTCTAGAACAATTGTCTTCTAACATGTTCTTACTCTTATCCTATACCGTAAACTTTACATTAAAAGCCCCATGCTATTACAAGCACCACAAACTTCTAAATTTATTTTGAAAATAGACATAGTATGGGCATTAGGTCAATTACAACTTTAATATGAATAACTACAAGATTTTCATTCTGTACAAGTCTAAATTGTGTAGTAAAATGTAAGATGTTTAGAATTGATCTTGAAAGTCCAGGAATTTTGAGACCCAAGTGAAGTTTCATCTCCTGTGGTAAAGCTGCTAAAAGCATGATATTCAGAAAATGCTTAGAATTTTAAATAGTTTGAAATTGCACCAATAAAAATGTTAGTTCCCATGGAAACATGTTTTATATTACTATATATATGGTATATTCTTATATTTGTTGCATTACTCTTACATGATCACAGGATATTACTGTCTGTAATATTTTACAATATAACTTCAGTTTTTATTATGTTTTATCAAATTGTTTCAAGTCTATATCTCATTATTTTATATTCCACACATGTCATTGTGACATTACCTAGATTTCTGTATTATATAAATAAGCATTTTTATCTGTAAATCTTTTGAGCAAGAGCATTGAAACATATCTACTGCTCTGTAGGAGCATTACATCACTTTCTGTTCAACATGGAGATTACATCACTTCCTGTCCTTTTGTATCCTTACATCACTTCCTGTTCTGTAGAACCATTACATCACTTCCTGCTCAATATAGAAATGTTACTATATTTCTTCTATTTCTATTGTTCACCTTGGAAGTAGCATTGCTTTCAGTACAATAGGGTCCTTACATCACTTCCTGTTAAAATTTTCTATCTTCATGATTTATTCATTAGCTATCATTTAATGTTAGCCATTTTATAATATATTAAATTCCTTGTTTTATCTATTTCAGGCAGAACTTGTACAAAGTGCAAAGGCTTTATCACTAACTACAGCTGTTGCTGATGAGGTAAGCTTTATTTTTCATTTATCAGAACACTTGTTGTCACCAAACCATTGTATGTACTTTGTAACTGAGGAAGAAAAAAGCATGATATTGGAGATTGAACCTTGGACTTCCTGTTTGTAAGACTTCACTATAGTCAAATGTTCAAAAATCTAACTTGAGGCCAGACTAGTAAAATTCATAATGTACTGTGACAATGTATTTTACACAGCCATGTGGCCCTTTTCTATTGATCTTGATAATTGATGCTCTCTGGTTATGTTAGAACTTAGGTTGTAAACTTAATGAAACTTATTATAATTGAGTATTTTGGACTTGAATTTATGGTTTATTTCTTTCCAATTATCAAGTAACCTACTTGTGGATAGTTTTGACTGATTCAGCTGTTGGTTTGTCCATATCTTCTGAGCTTCTATTTAAGATAATGAAATGTGCATGTCTCAATGTATTAGAAACATTAACTAGTTGTCTGGCTATGACATGTCTGTGGTAATCTTTGTTAATCTTTGACTTTAATAAAGATACTTGTTACATTGAAAGACTAGATGATTCTTAGACTAGGATCAGCTATTCTAGCACTCTTGTAGATTATGTTACAATGTCTGGGGTTTATGTTCTAGAAGTTTAAAACAATATTCGGGTTTGGAATTTATTCCTAACAATGAAATTATTCTAGAAGCCATCATTTTTCTAGCTTCTATTATTACCATGGTATGAATATTTTGGAATAATATCTCCAAGACTTCTCATGTTTTCTACTGACATTGTCTTTTAATGGTTATTTTGTTTTCAAATTATAGAAGCAAATAACATGAGCAAAGAGAGGGCAATTGTGATCACAACGTCCTTGTTTCAATATAATTGGATCTTTGCATGCACATCAATGTTTCTAGAATGCGTGCCTGACAAAACGTGAGATCAAACAAGATAGTCTCAAACAAAAATTACGGAAAAAATATTTTTGAAAGAATTTGAATTGTGTGTTTCAAGACTTGGAAGGATATCTTAAGAAAATTTTCTTCTTTTTTTTCGTCAATTTTTTTTGTCATTTTTTGTTCTTTCTCAATATAATAATGTAATTGTAAGATAGAGGGAGCTACTTGTTGTTGATTGGTGTTGTTATGATATGAAATTGATGAATGATGTTGTTTTTTCATGGCATATTAAACGTAAAATTCTGCCATTTACTGGTGTCCTATGATTAATCATACAACATTTTGATGAAACATGGAAATTGTTTCTATAGATTGATAGATTGATGGAATGATTGTCATTTCTGATTGGTTACAACACTAGAAAAAGAAGGTTTCAGTAATTAATTACGTGTTGTCATAACAACGAAATAAAAAACGTTCCTCCACTGACTGATGTTAGATGATAACATTTTGAAATGTGACTTATTGTAAAATATTTGTGTGATCAGTATTCAATATGATGATATTGTAGAGAATTGTCGAGGTTTGGTTTTTGTTATTGATGATTCGATGTTTTATTTGATATAAGATGTTTAAGTCATCTGTTGTTATGGTAGTTATTGCTGGATGGTTTAATCCTGTTGTTTTATTTGATATAAGATGTTCAAGTCATCTGTTGTTATGGTAGTTATTGCTGGATGGTTTAATCCTGTTGTTTTATTTGATATAAGATGTTCAAGTCATCTGTTGTTATGGTAGTTATTGCTGGATGGTTTTAATCCTGTTGTTTATTTGATATAAGATGTTCAAGTCACCTGTTGTTATGGTAGTTATTGCTGGATGGTTTAATCCTGTTGTTTTATTTGATATAAGATGTTCAAGTCATCTGTTGTTATGGTAGTTATTGCTGGATGGTTTTAATCCTGTTGTTTTATTTGATATAAGATGTTTAAGTCATCTGTTGTTAAGGTTGTTATTGCTGGATGGTTTAATCCTGTTGTTTTATTTGATATAAGATGTTCAAGTCATCTGTTGTTTAGGTTGTTATTGCTGGATGGTTTAATCCTGTTGTTTTATTTGATATAAGATGTTCAAGTCATCTGTTGTTAGCCAGATTTTTCAACGAATTCAGGCGTGCCGTCAGTCGTTAAAAATTGTATTAAAGTTTTCCATTTAGCATATTTTCTGCCATTTATTGTCAAATCTTAATGAAACTTCATACAATCATAACATACCATGTGATGAACAGAATTAGAAAGTAACCACAACCCTATTTGGCTTTATTATGGATTATTTCCCTTTGTAATTTTTGCATTAAAGTTTTTACATCCGGCTTTAATGTGGTTTCCACATTACATTTCTTGTTATGGTAGTTATTGCTGGATGGTTTAAATCCTGTTGTCACAGTTTCAGTGAGTATATCAGTATGTGATAATACACACTTGGTTGGTGCATGGTCATGAGTGCTTTTAGTTGGTCAGCTCTGATAGCATCATGTTCTTGGCACATGGTGGGTATACAATTTTCAAATCGTATGTTTTTTCACTCAGTGCTAGACACTGTCGTGGGACTTGTTGCAATTTTGTTCAAGTCGATTCTTTACTCCTTAGTATAGTTCCTTGCAGCATTGTATAAATGATGAGAGTATCACTTCATGATTTAAAGATGGTCATCATGTAGTGCTCCATTTAGAATCTGGTTTCAATTCCCTTACTGTCAGCCAAGTCATGCATTACTCTTTGACAAGAATTGCTGAAGTGTTAAATTTCTTTCATACAGCAAGACAATCACCAGATGTCACAGCCAGCAAGCAGGTTTACATGGATGACAAGTTTTCAGTACCAATCATGAAGCTCAGGATTCTTTAGGCCTTAGAATGGGTCGTTTCTTTTCTATATAAAATCTGCTAAAGTTATTTATTTCCAAAATTGAAGATTTTGAAAATTTTGACTATTTGTTCATGTGTATATTTGCTAATATATTAACAGTTTGTATTCTATAACCAATATTTAAATACATACCATTCCCATGGAGACTACAAGTTATGTTTATTTAATTATATAAATGGTTTAGATTTTGACAAATATTAAAACAATTTTCTCCCAGTCTCTCTCTCTACATCTCTTCTATGTAGAGTAAACTAGTTTTAAATGTTGTATTCCATGTACAATTAAAGTTTCAAGTTAGTGATATTTTGTAATTCCTGACATCTCTAATGTCTCCCTGAAGGCAGAAAATAGACTTTGAATGACAAGATTTGTAGGTAGTTAAATTTCCAAACAATTAAACAGTCCTAAGGGGATATTATAGTTCTATAAAACTATGTAAAGATGTACTTAATTTAAGGGAGACTTAAATGCCAATTTTGACATTATTTTTGTAAAATGAAGTTTACCAGTTTTAAAATGTACTATACAAAATGTAACTGACTTTGAATTTTATTACTGTATAGCAGAGAATTTTCACAGGGGAGTTTATTTTTTCTATAATGACAGTCAGCAACAATAGCACAAATTGTAATCTCTTAGAAATATCTCTCTCTATATACATTTGTATATATCAATACAGATTATTCTTGTTGTGATAGGGTGTACAACAAATGGCTATTTCTTAACCTGCAAGTTTGAAACCTCTGAGATAATGTGCGATACAGACACAGTGAATCCTTGGTACAAAAAATTTGTCATTTCTCAGGCTTAAAGTTGGTTTTATTTATGTTTCCAGATTTAGAACATGGATATTTTGAGGGCTGAACGAAACCCTATTGTAAGTCAATTTGAAAATAATAGTTACAATAGTGTTTCGTTCAGCCCTTGATTTGTTGGTTATGTTGTACGGTGTTTGTTTGTGTTATGTTTAAAGATCTCTTTTCTTTTTGAAATCGGTTTAATATTGTTGAGGAAATGAAATGATTCTTTTTTTACCATATTCAAGGACATTCAAACTGAACAATGATTCAGAGAGACACGGAGAGGATTCACTCAGATTGAAAACAGACAGTTTTTATTTAATACTGTTGCCATGGTGTTGCTCTTGAAGTGATACTTGATTACTGCAAGTTTTTAGATGATAATTACATTTGACATGTGATTATTAATTCTCTCTTTTCTGTGATTATGAGCCAATGTTTTATAGTTCTAGTTGGTTTAAGACTGTTTAGGAAATTTTAAACAGATTAGATATATTGTATGTTTTGTCTTATACAATAAATTTTACATGTGTAGAATTAAGAATTAGAGAGAAGATAAACTTGGATTTCATATGGATACCACAATATACTGTGCAGCATTATGCCATGGTTTATGGTTTGGTCTGCAGTTCAGAAATTAGCGCTGGAGGTTCAAACTGCTATCAATATCAAGGTCAAATTACAGTATTACATGTATACAATAACTACTTCAATCAGCTGTTTATATGTCAGATAGTACAGGGGTGATTTTAGTAATAGACTAATGAAATGTTCGATACTATAAACACTCATGCTACATTAATAGCAAAAAAACATAGTCAGGGCCAGTTTCTTGTTAATTTTAGTAAACCATAATACAAACGAAACAACAGCCAACGGCCCAACACACTGTGGTTTGAACCAAACCATGATGTTGGCAAACATCAGCCCTATTCTGATATACTGTCACTATCTATTCTTACATTTGAAAATATAATGGGCAACATTTTGTAAGTTGTTTTTGAAGTAACTAGACAATGTCTGTGTGAGGAGATATAAAGGTGGTTATGTCAATGTAAGGTTGAATGATTTATCTGCAAATAGTGTTTGGTATTAATGAACATGTCAAGATAATCTAATGTATTTACTTGTAAACTTGTCTGGATACATTCCATACACATCATTAACACTGAGGCTTTATATCCACATAGGAAAAAATACATTGTTGGTTTTTCTGTTTCTTGGACAAATTATCTTGTAATGGTCATTTATGGTCAGTTAGATTATTCATGTCGTTTTCTTTGTCCTGGTCACATGATGTGGTCAGTCTCTGGACAATGTGATTACTAGAAATAAAACTTGTCTTGTAAAACTGCTTACAAACAATGTTTGACCATGATGGTATATATGTGGAAGGAGGAAAGTTTGATGATAAAATTGGTTTGATGTTGTATAACATGGGTTATATATTCAGCATGTTCAATCACGCGAAAATCCGCGTATTTCACGCCAAAAAAGTAAAATTCACGCGAATATTCAGACCCTACCGGGTACGAATACGTGGCCGAAATATAGCATAATGTAACGAACGGTAACTCTGTTAAGCTTATAACGTGATTACTGGCATTTAGCCTTTACCCAAATGACGTCAGCAACGCTGATCGGAATGTTTTTGTTTTCGTCGCTAGTAGGGAATCATGGCGTCGATAGTCTTCTGCTCTAGAGCGTTGACGATGCAATTATTCGTACCAATAATTATGTCAAAACAAAGGACTTTAACTGATTGTATTGCCGAATTAAAAAGGCATTAATTTAAACTTTTATGATATGATCAGATTTGCGTACTAACGATGAAGAAACACTTAAACTTAGTGATTTGTTGTCGACTAGTATTGCACACGACTGTCATGAGCGCAATCGAGCACCAGATTCACTTGCCAAAATATTTATAAAGGCGGCTATATTACACGATTTTCACTCGCCATTCGATGAGGTTGTGTTTATCTAGACTGTTTATCATAAACTAATGTTGGGTAAAGTTAAAGGTGACCTGGATTTGACGAAACTATCTTCCTTTTTAGGATGAATCGTCTAAAGACGAATGTGACTGGGGACAGATCGTCTCGTCGGAGAATAGGATAGAAATCGTCTTGCACTTATGTCAAAATAAAACTATTTAAACTGGTGTACCCACTTTTATTTTCTCATACCCACATTTTTCAACATTGGTGGGTACAATACCCGCTCTAAAAAAAGTCACTGAACATGCTGATATTGTGTGTGCTAGCTGTTAAAATATGTATTTTATAATGTCACCTGACTATTCCTGTGAATTTGACCCTGGTTAGCACCCATAAAACATAACTTCTATTTTATGTAGTATTAGAACTACTTAATTGACAGACTAATTTATGAAATGTACTGACTACACTGTCATCAACAACAATCAACTCTCAGGAGTTTTAGCTCACATGTTCGTAGATCTATGTTGCTGACCTTATAAGACATTCAATGTTGAAGCTTCCTGAATCTAGGTTATTGTGTTGTATTAAAAAGTTTTAACTTAGAAAATTCCTCTTTTTTATTGAATACAGTTTCTATAAAAGTTTATGTGATGTTTTTTATTTCTATTGAAATTTTTCCCTGTTTTTTATTTCTATTGAAATTTTTCCTTGGTTTTTATTTCTATTGAAATTTTCGAGGAAACTCTCAGCCATTCCAACAACAAATTGATGTAAAATGTCATGTTGTATATATAATGGAACTGCATCATGTCTCACTTATATTCTAAACTATAACATTAATGTTGGCGCCAGGAGAAACTATTATATGCTTACTATAGGTTTACCCTTCACTAATTGGTTTAATTGTTTCAAACATATTATTATATAATGTAGTCAGACTATTGATTTTCCTGATTTTATGAAATAAATTGTTTTTTATTGTTTTAATGGTTGGGCCTCATTCTAATGTGTGCTGAATGGTGGTGGGGAGAGGAAGTCTTTAGATAAAATTAATTTTAGTTTTATTCTTTGGTCTTATTTTGATAATTTGGTAATTTGTTGATATGATTTGTAAATTACAATTTTTAATGTCAAAGCATTGATTTGTTTAAAAAAAATACAAATGTTTGAATAATTCCTTACAAGTAAGTTATGGCAGGGCCTCGTAAAAATATTGAGAAGTTGTTGAAGATAGTACAATGCACTGATTGATTTCTTACTGTGTATTATTATATAAGATACAATGACTGTCAGAGGATAGCAAAACTATCTTCTCTTTTACTAAAATTGATAGATAATAAAATTTTAGTGCAAGTATCCCAGGATTCATGTAAAATGTTCTGTTGAGAAATGTTTGGGTCATTAAATTTGGCACTTTATTGATGTTTATTATGGAATGATGCATGGATGCAGGAACTCTTAGATGACAGAATATCGTTTGTTATCTGTCAGACTCCATTAACTAGAATTGTAAACAATATTTACTTGTAGAAATAAAAATCTAAACATCTATTTTATCTCCTAAAAGTTTTCTGAAAACATTGTACCAATCTATTTGTAAGTTTAGGGTTTTTAAGTATTTTTGTATGCTTATTGAATTTATGAAGAGTTAGAATATTTGGTCTGTTATGTAATTGTTTCTTGTAGAATCAGTTTCTATGTTAAAGGTCTGTTTGTATTTCTATCTGTGTCTTTAATTGGAGGTCTATAGTAGAAACTTATGAAGCAAGAAAGAATAATCCTATTTAATTGTTTGGTAAGGTTGCTTGTTTGTTCTGTGAGGTTAATTGTTCTATAATAAGGTTAATTATTTGTTTAGTTTTGTTTCACATAAGAACCTAATAGTCTCGGTTATTAATTTATTTGGTCAAATGTTAAATTTTAACTGGTCAACCATCAGAAATGAAAACTTGAACAAAAATGATAACTTGGCCTTATCTGCTTAACGGAAGATGAAACTTAACTTTGGTGAGCCATTCTGGACTATCATTGCCTTCTTGATTTTTTATGATTTGATCTTGAGTGATTTTATTGAGTTAATATCTGTTTTCATTGATTATATATTATAATTATAATACAACCCTGGAGCCTTCTAGTGATGTACACTGTCAGCCATTTTATACAAGGGATCTGGTTTCCTATTAAAACCATTTATAGGGAAAAACATGATAATCATGTTCAGGAAACCCCATTGCCCTAGATGTTTGCCCAGGAACCAGTCACAGTGTAAACCTTATACTAGGACTCTGGTTTCTCATTTGAAACATTATGATAATAATATTGTACCAGAAAAGCTACTGCTATAGAAGTGTGTTCAGGTAGCAATCACATTGTCAACCTAATACTAGTGCTCTGGTTCCTAGTTTGAAACATTATAAGAACAATTTGTACCAGAAATCCCATTGCTGTAGAACCTTGTCAAGGAACCAGTTCCATTGATTATGTAATACAGGAATCATTGCCTTCAGGATGTAGTGTAGGAATCAATAGAGGAAATGTTAGTCCTAGAACCTTATACAGTAATGTGTCCTCATGATGGAAGTCAATGTTGTATCATATTACTAATGTATTATTTGTGTTAAAATACTATCATCCTATGTTTTAACTGCTAGAAGAAATATAGAAAACTTGCACCATTAAACCATTGATGTTGTTGTTTGTGTATACTTAATGTACAACTATAGTGCTGGGCCAGTCAATGATTGTTTGATGTTGATGATATAGAGAGGTTACTATGGTGAGTGTTTAATGATTCTACATCAGTATATAGGCTTCTATCTATAAATACATGAGAAGCAATAGCCCTTTAAATATGACCATGCATCTTTTTATTTTGTTTGACATTAATCATTAAGCATTTTCAGTCTGTCAATATATATCTTGAAGTTTGGTTCATGATTTAAACTAAGAGAAGCACAACTAAGTGGTCTAGTGTCTAGTGGTTTCTATGGAAACTTGAGTCTCTCTCTCTTTCTGGTTTTGCCTAGTGGTTACTTACAGAATCTTGAGTCATGTGATAATAGTTGATGATTAGATATCAGCGTAACAGTGATAGGTTGTGGTTTCAAGCTCAATAACTGACTATGAGTTGTAAGTGAGACAGTAAAAGTTTACATACTGATGTTACTGATCTACACAAGTAACAATGGTTAGATGGTATTGCTACCTCATATGTTTCTGATTGTTACATAGTATTCAAAGATAATGCAGTCACCCCATATGCTGAACAGAATGTACTACTGTAAGCCTTGCATCCTGTTTATAAAGTCTCAATTTTTCATCTATTCTAAAACATTTCCTTGAAGCATTTTTTTTACTGTCCAATGATTAAGAATTTGTTGAGGACTTGTAAATGTGATAATAACATTTTACTATTCATTGAATATGTTCAATGTGTTGTTTATTCTAAAAGAAAATTTTGTCTCTTATTTCCCTGAAGGTATAATCAAAGACCATATATGTGTAAAATGTGAGTTATATTGAAGATTTCAAGCAATTTAGTCTATTTTATCCACAGTAATTGGATGTTTCGTTTATTTGGTGAAGTCCTCAAGGTCTTTTCTTTTCTCTCTATAAATTACTCTGATTATGTCTTGTTCTTTTATTTGCTTGAGTTACCTTCTCTTGGCTTTCGGGTTCTTGGAATTTTGTCTGTTGGAACTGTTTTCCATTTATTATTAGTTAGCTATTGTGAAAAAACCAAACTTATATGATATTGTTACTTTGTTTTTTGGAGTATTATAGTCATGGTAAGGTTGGTAAAGTGTTTGATGATGGAAAAATTAGTGATTGAAATGGTTACTATTTTGTAAATAGGGAAACCTTTGTAAACCCAGGTGTTAGAGGACTGGCTCCTTCCAGGTCAGATGTTACATTACATTCTATAACATTACCTCTTTGACTCGACTTTTATATAAATTTAAAGGGATATTTTTCAAAACTTCAAAATACTTAGAAACGTTTTGTTATTTTTTTCTTGTGGATAATTAATTAATATGTTATGCAATTCTGTAATCTCAATGTAAGGTCAATCTATCCAGCTTTATTGGAAACTTTCTACCACAACTTACATACTTAAGCAGATGAAACATTTCAATTTTCTAAATAACATTTCATATCATTGCAAGTTTTGCAGGATTTAGCATTTAATAATCAATTACCAATTTATCATGATTACACCAAGAGATCTCTTGTTTTATAAATTTATTTTATTAAAGTTTTAAGTTGATAGATGATATAATATATGTTACGTTTTATATTTGATTCTCAGAGATAATTGATTTTTAATTGTTTATATTGTACCATATAGTGTTGTGAGGAAATCAGGAGAGTTCCAGGCTCATGTTTGAAGTAATAAATTGATTGCAGAAATAGTTCATGTGTTATATTATGTTGTATTATTTTGGTATTTAAGTGCTATACTCGGATTATAAGAATATTTTTTCCAGTATTTGAATGGTTTATTTTGGACATAGCAATATTCTGTGTTTACAGTAGATTTCACAATTGATGACAATAATGAAATAATAAACCATTCCGTGAAGGATAATATCTTAACTTTATAATATGGAAGCAGATGAATATTAGAACTGAACTTAGCATGATAGTATTATATGAGGTATTAAGTTATAACCTAAATTATTCACTGTTGATTTCTCATAAATATTAATTTTGTGCAGATCCTAATGCAATCAGATTTTTGGTTGATGAAAAAGGACACCAGAACCAACAACAAGCATTGGTGTATTATGTTATAGGTATTAATTCATTACAAACAAAGTATATTTGTTGGAGCTTATACAGGCCTGCTATTTTAAGGCCTTGGCCTGATGTCAGACTTTTTATTCCATCTGTTGTCTTCTTTGTGTATTAGTAAACATATTACCATCAGGATTTAAGAAGTGACATTTTCACGCTTGTGGATATATGGTTAAATGGCAGACATGCTACAGTATGCTTGATTTCAAATACAATCTTAGTTTTTTGTTTGTAGTATAAATATTTTTATCATTTGTTATGGAAGCAAATGAACTGTGAGATGTTATAGTATAAAATAGTCTGTAGAGAATATAATAGGATCAAGTATTTATAATTTCCATCTTTTTTCTGTTGAACCACTCAACGTCACTTCACTGATTGAGTCCATGTTACTAAAGCCTAGAAAATCTAATCAAGAGAAAATTAGAAAACTACCAAGAGAGAGAGAGAGAGAGAGAAATATGGTGAATACTCTACAGAGGCTTAGTGCCTTTAGCAGTGAACTCACAGTGTGTACTTTATTGGGCTGTAATAGTTTAGTCTGAAGTTGTCCTCAAGCAAATGTTTCCACATGAAAATACAAATGAGTTCCAAAGGACTGATTCATGAATACAGTTATTTGCATGTATTATCACTGATGAAAAATTGTTTTGAAGTGATGATGGCAGCGGTAATTTCTCTCTCTCTCTTCTCTACCACTCTCTCTCTCCCTCTCTAGCTCTCTCCTGGAGAGATGTTAAATCCTTTGATTTGAATACAAGAAAGCTCAATCATTTCTATCATGACATGTTGCTCACAGTGAATCATTCTTTTATTATAATTTTCCATCATTTTTTTCTATTTCACTTGGCAATATTCAATTGATTTTGTCTTGTGATTTTTTCAAGTGTTCACATGAATTTCAGGATTAGATCCACACATTAAGCATTGAGCTTCAGTAAGCTGTTCATTACATGTATGAATTAAAAATTCTAAACAAAACTTTTAATGTATTAAATTGTGTAATTTATTAGGAATATAAAACTGAGCCTTTGCATTACAAAATTATACAAAATATAAACAGTTACATCTTCTTTACCTGTTAGCCTAAAGTCAAGATAATTATAATGCAGTCAGACTGGTTGATAATTTTTTGTTTGTTTTTGTTGAGTTTAACGTCATAGCAACACATTGTATATGTCATATAACGGCGGTCAGTCTACCTACTCACTCCTCCTGGAAAGGCTAAATCTCTGGATTTAGCTGTTAACCAACTACTAAGCACATACTTTCGTCAGTGACTGACAACTGCCCTACATAATTAAGAATCATTGGTAGGAGGGAGTATGCCCCGTCCGGGAATCAAACCCACACCCCTCAATCTTTAGACTTGCGTGCTACTGACTGAGCTAGCTGGGTGGCTTTTGCCTATTTCTATTGAACATAATTTAAAACAGACTATTGCTCCTGAGAACTTAAGGCAATAACTGTTTACAAAGCAGTGTTGCTGATATATATTTTATTTTCAACTAATTAGATTTTAAACTTTAAATTCAATTTCCATTATGCTGAGGTATTGTTTTTTTAAGTCTTACTTGGAAATTATTTCAGATGTTCTTTCCCAGAGATAATTGTTCCATTCTGTTTATGTCTATTAGTTTTGGCCTATAAGGAGTGAACTAATTTTCATTATATTCATGTCAATGACAAGTTTTGTATGGTATTCTCCGAGTACATCATAAAAATAAGTGTTTCCTCACTAGTGTTCACAATTTACTAAGTGGTCACCAGGGACAGTAATCACAAATATAGCCTCAAGGAATACTCTCTCCTCTCTCTCTCTCTGACAGAATATTGTCTGTCAAGTTTTTAATGATAGTATTCAATAATCATGACTCAGTCAGTCTTTCTTGTATTTCTTGCTGTTGTAGTATGAAACAGTATAATATTTCTCAGAACTTGGTGTTTTTCTGTTCCATACGTGTAGGATCATTAGACTTGGAAATTAACAAGAATAGTGATGTTTGTATCATGAGAGTCACTGACTTGAATATTACACCCATTTTATGAAACAAACAACATAATGCTTATAGAAAAAACATTAACAAAAGCCACAATGCTTCAATGAAACTTAACAATTAGCAAATGGCAATACATTATACCTGCCCCTTTGTGGCAGCGTGACATAAGGATCTCACTTATGTCTTCTGATACATTTGAGGTAAATCCTAAATATGCCAGTACATGTATAAAGAACATACTCAGTAAGATATTTTGTTATAAGGTCACCACAAGTTGATCATGTGTTCCATGAATTTGCTTAATTTTGATGGTTTTTACAAAAAAAATGTTTATTTCTTTGCTCGTTCATAAAAATTTGGTCAAACCGCTATATATAGAAACTGAATTTAAAAAAAATTTCTTCACTCGCTAGCCCCATTATTTCAAGAAAAATCCATAGAACATATCATCAACTTGTTGTGGCCTAATAAAGGTTAAAACTTTTTGATTAGCAATACCTGCATCAACTCTGTTGTTGTGTGGTTAAGATCATTGACTTCTAATCATTGTAATATGTGATTTGTCAGTCTTAGTGTTTAAATAAATCAGATTTTCCTAAACAAATTGATATCTACTACCAGCTTGATGTTACACTTAATTGAAGTGTTCTGTCATAATACAGCTGTGCAGGATATCAATTCATGTGTATAAGGGAACATCTACTGTCAGTTTTATAGGGACTATATAGAAAAATTACCTCCCTTTACTGCTAGCTAACTCAGAATCAAAGAGACAAGTGACAAACATCACAGAACTAGAATGTCTATATGAAGTTAAGCATGCTATCCTGACTATTTCTAATTATAATTGATATCTACAACCATGTTGTCAATAAAAGACTCAGTATTAACTCTGACTATAGAGGACATGTATTTGATGTAGATGACAGCCAATGTCTAACATGATATTTATAATAAAAGAACTTGGTATGATCAATGTGGAAAAACAATTTATAAAATTGGAAATCAATCTGGTATAGAGAGACTTATAAGAAAAGCAAGTCACGTTTACACAGTAATAATAAATGACAGTATGATTTATTAGGTTTAAGAGGATCAACTTAGAGAGGAAAAACAGGAAGCTAGAACAGAGGGAGGGAGGGAGGGAAAGAGGGAAAAAGTGGGAGAATGAGACTCAGTGGGAGGGAGAAATTGGGAGTTTACAGTCAGAGGGGAAACAGAGGTACAGTCAGAGGAAGAAAAGGGGAGGTACAGTAGAAGGGGAAAGGGAGGAATGGTGGAAGAGACAGTGGAAGGGGAAATGTAGTTCTGTGGGAGGGTAAAGCTGGAAGGAGAGTTAGAAGGAGGGATAGTGTGAGGGAGAAGAGGAAGTGATTGTTGAAGGGAGAGTGAGGTACAGTTGGAGTGAGAATAGAGACGTACAGTGGGAAAGATTAGGGTAAAGTGGGTGGAAAGGAAGAAGGGAGGAAGGGACAGTGCATTGGAGAAAGAGAATAAGGAAAAAACAGGGGGAGAGGTAGGGGCAGTGGGGGGGAAAGAGGGACAGGGAGAGCTAAACAGAAAAAAGACATGAAAAGAGGGAGAGAGATTAGTTGGCAATAGAAGATGGAAGACAAGAGATAAGATATTTTATTCTATCTGAATCACTTTGTGCTGAATAATGAAGCAATGCTATTATAACCCTTACCTCTGTCCTAGAGAAGTATAGTCTCAGTTAGTATTCAACTTTGATGATTCAAGTTGTTACTATTTTAATGTTATATATTTACCCATATATCTTGTATATAGTAAATATATAGATTAATGAACCATTGAGGAGTTTTCTGAGAATATACTCACACTTAGACTGCTGTTAGATTGATTTCTACTCTACTATATATAGACTTCATATAGGAACATTGAAACTAATAAGGTCTTACAGTGTGTGTTTGTACAGTGTGAGTAGGATTTTTGTTTGGATGTAGGGATATGTTGGTTGGTGCTTCAGTTTGTCAATGTGGTAAAGTAGTCCATTTTGATGTTGGAAGGATCACTTCACTTGGATGTAGGAATATGTTGGTTGGTGCTTCAGTTTGTCAATGTGGTAAAGTAGTCCATTTTGATGTTGGAAGGATCACTTCAGTTGGATGTATGAATATGTTAGTCGGTGTTTGTTTGTCGATGAGGTAAAATAGTCCATTTTGATGTTGGAAGGATCACTTTACTTGGATGTATAAATATGTTAGTCGGTGTTTGTTTGTCGATGAGGTAAAGTAGTCCATTTTGATGTTGGAAGGATCACTTCACTTGGATGTATGAATACAGTGGTTGTTGTTGTGGTCTTTGAGGAAAAAAGTAGTTCTTATGTGATGTAAAAGAGTCACAATCTTTATAAAGTTACAAACAACTTGTTACAATATCAAACATAGGTGTTTTATTCTAATTAATGTTCTGGATTTCTGTAGGATGTTGATTTGAAATGAACACAGTTGTAAGCTTCTTACTGAAGTACTGTGTTTCTCCTGTATCAGTAGTATAGTGACAGTATAGTGTAGAAAAAAACCTTGATGTGAAATAATTAAAACTGTGAAATTCTTTCCTTGTTTATTACTAACTGATTTAATGAATTTGATTATTTCTTGAGTAAAAAAGTTTCAATTTGAAATATATTATTTATTGAAATTCTCTTAAAACGTGTTTAATTGACAGGTTCATGTTGATTACATGTCAGTTACAAGGTTTTTGTTATTTCCGAGTGTTAGTGGTATTGATTAAAAACTATATTTCAAGTATAATTGATTTAATACATAATTTGTTGGCTCACCAAACCTCTTATAATCATTCTCTATTGTTTGATATTCATAACTAGATTTTCTCATAGAAGTACTCCATACTGTTTAGTGTGTGTTTTAAATTGACCTGCTTTTGGGTTATTAAGTCTTTTGGTTTTAATGACAATACTTTGGGTTCTTAATTGATTGTTTTATTTTTTCTTAGAATATTGAAGTGCTGTTTTACTAAGTTTGTTTTGAAGTGAGGCTGAATTGATTTTGTTATAGACTCATCAAGCTGTCAAATCATTTACAATATTCTTATGATTGCTAGAACAATTACAAAATGTAGGTTGATAGAACATCTGACTTGCAAGAACAGGTTCAAGCTGGCATATTGCGTACTGTCCTTTTTTTCCACTCATTAAAGTAAATATTTTTGCAAAGACCATTTCGGTTATGTAAAATCATACCATTCTTAATTTGTAAATGGTTACTTTTAGAAGAAGTAAAGCCTCTGAATTAAAACCATTCTGCTCTTAAGACTATCCAGTTTGCTGGTTCTAATAAAATGTAACTTTATTACACAATCAATTATATCATTTCATTTCTAGGCTACAATATCTTTAACCCTTCCTGGGTTAAATGTCAAGTGTATTATATATAAAGATAGATACATTATTACAAAATGTACAAGCTTACCATAGTCCATGTGTTAATGTCACTAACATCAAGTCACTGTAACCTCTCACTGAGTGTTGGTTCTAGGTTCAAGCCAGGTTATGGACCATGAGTATTTATGTGAGAATGTAGCCGACTTTCGAAGTACAGAAGTCTTGTATCTTATACTTGTTTATCCTAGGAATTATTGATGAGGTGAACTGTCCACCTTGTTTCACTGGGTTTTCTGATGTAAAACAAAAACCTGGTCAATCCAAACATAAGTTGTTTGCTATGATAGAATAAACTATATACAACCATATCAAGTTTTGTCCACATGACTGTTGTAACTCTCTCTTCAACACAATGCACTTATTACAGTCTTGCGGGCAACCCTTTATTATAATAGAGTTGTCTAGTTCTAACCATACTAAAATCTCTAAGCTTGTTCTATAATCTCCATAGCCTAGTTCATACTGTGCTGAAACTATTCCTGATTGCTTACTGAATAATTGATTAGTTTAATTAATTCTCTTATATTTTTCTTTTACAGTTGGATCTAATTGCATTGGACCTTGCTCTAAAAGTTCTGAAATCTGTTTGTACTGGTGCAGAGATTGTTTACAATAATGATATCATGCCAACTGGTGAACTGATACAACATGTAGTTAGAACAAGTTCTGTTATCATACAAGGTATTATGATAGAAGCCCAGCAGTTAGGAGGTACATTAGAGAACATGTTAAAAATGATGATAAAAGATGCCATGAAGACAGTGGAAAGATTTGTTCTGGTAAGTACTGTTTAAATTTTTTATGATTTTTTTAGTTGGGACAAGGGGTGCATTTAGGGCACAATCCTGGAAAGAACCTTTTAACTGAATTTTCTCAGTCAAAGAAACTGTTTATTGGAAAGCACCAAGAACTGCTACAGACTACCACTTTTAATATCTGAAGCATTTTCATTGTAAGATTTCATTTAGTAATTTTATAGCAATGCACTGATGACTTTTTATTGATCATTAGATCTAAGTTGATGTAAGGAATGTTTAAGGAATACACGCCTGGTCAAGAAAATTTTCCACGGGGTTCGTTGAGTTTTAGCCTAGGAAAAAAACCTTTAACCTTTGTTCATGTCATACTGAAAGTTCTTATTTGTAAGTCATAAATCATATTTGAGGAAGGAAAAGTATTGTTATTGAAAAATATGATATTAGGCCTCGCCCTCTTGGATTATATTATTCATGGAGTCTCACTAGTTGTCTGCCCTTTGATATCATCTAATCAAGGGAGATCATCCAAATATACCTGGCTTATTAGTTATAAGTATTCTTGCGTTTCATATACATGTAGATTTACCATGACTTTAGATAAATGTACTAATGAAATATTGTCAGAGTTGTCTCCCTTGTAAATGTATACATCAGGGGAGATAATTTCTATTTAATTTTATACATCAGGGAAGATAATTTCTATTCAATTTTAGTAAAGTCTTAATATATGAGGTATGTTTATAATTTCAGAATGAGTTAAAGTTTCATGTATTTATGGAAGAACCTATTATATCAGATACAGAATATTTATCTATATGGGCTACAAGACATTCACCATTAGATAATAAAACAATGTCTATTGGTAAAACACAGTTTAATATTCCATCAAACCTGGGTAATGATCAAGATTGTGTCTTCACTCATATGACATCATATAAAATAAACCCTTATGGTTTTAAAGACAGAAATAAAGTAAGTATTCCATTAACATTTATATTGAATTATCTCCCTTTATTTTACATTAATAATTATCTCCCTTTATTTTACATTGATAATTATCTCCCTTTATTTATTAATTATTAATTACCTCCCTTTGCATTGATTATTAAGAGAATGGACTTTGTGTGATATTGAAGATAATCAAGGACTTTATGAATGATTTTTATGAAATAAAATATTAATGTTTTATGTTTTATTTTTATGGTATGCTTGCTAAATGTCAGGTCTTTGTCTGCATCTGGATTTATCTACAATGTCTAAGGATAATTTAATGAGACCAAAGGCAGGTCTGATGTAGCTTGGGAATACATCCCGAGAGTTTATAACATACCTAACACAACTTGTCTGATGTACAATAACCAAACAATCTGTTTTACAACAAGACATTGGTTGAATGTACATTGTACAGTCTGAAGAAGCAGGTGTGGCTGAGCGGTTACAATGTTGGACTGGTAATCATTTGATAGCTAAGTAGTGTTGGTTTGAATCCCATCCAAAACCTACCCCGCTGTTCCCTTGAGCAACAAACTTCATCCTACTAGCTCAGTTCAGGGAGACCAGGAAGCGGACTCGGAAGTGATTAAGTTGTAAGAACTTGTTTCACAATCAAGCAAAAATAAATATTGTATAATAATCCCGTCTGAAGCTTAAAGATAATACAAACTAATATAATCTATAATTATATATAATGTAATAATAAAATTTATCTATTATAATACAGATAGTTGTCAATCTATTCTAGAACTACTTGTCTATCATATATACAATCATATTATTGTTTCTAGTATTATAATAATTATGTATGTCTGTTATTTCTTGATGGTTCATATTTTGTCAGACAGTTTTGTTCATTTTCTCTATCATAATGTAATAATTACATCAATTTGTCTTCATTATTTTTTACTCTAGTCAATTTTCTAGTATTTAGACATTTTTATATTTTCAATTTATAAATATGGTTTTCTGAATTATTTGCCATGTGTCTGCCTTGTGTGCATTCTATAGATTGGTTGATGTGATGTTCTTGTTTTAGATCTTAGTTTATGTGATTGTTTGATACTATATTAAAGATAGTTGAGATGGTTGGTGTTGTGTTAACAGCCAGAATGGGTTGGCTCGTTTCAATCATGTATGCTCTCTAATCAAAATAATTTAAAATTCTCTTATAATATGTTTAATTGACAAGTTTATGTTGATTTCATGTATTTTTCTCATTTTCAACTTGGCCGATTTCCCTTAACACCAGAAACTGAGAATGAAGCAGTGCCTTTAAAACATTGAGTTGGCTGCCTTATCTCATAAACCACTTGTCACTTTTCATCAGAATAGTGTCATACAATATTTAAGACATGTTGTAACCTATACAAACATGTACTTCAAAGTTTTGTAATACTAATGTCTGAACTGACTTTTGGGATCGGATAATTTAGTTTGTTGAATTCCTTATGACTAGATTCCTGGAATTGTTGCTGTTTCTGACTTAAAAGTCTGATACATTTTTTTGTACTTATTATCACTTGATGACAAATGTGGGAATATATTTTATCACTTGACAGAGTTTACGTCAAGTTGTTGTATAGAATTTACTACAAGAATACATGTTATTGTTATAAAATAATTCATCTATTGTACATGTACAAAAACTAGTTTTTTTTTTGTCTGAAAAAATGATGACTTTTCTGTTACAAATTTGTTGCACTGTTGACATAAAAAGATTGGATCATTCATCCAATGTCTACCACATTTCAGAGACTAAACGATGTGTTCAACCTTTAACATATATTTATGTTATTGTTGATTATATATGTATTCTACATTAGAAACTTGAAGGCACAATGATCGAGCAAACTAGGAGTTTGAACCATCCAACATTGATATTATTGCTGACATTTGTTTCTTACTAGTTGTCTATGAGATTTTTAAGTGTTGAATCAGAGATTTAGATTGAAGTCTGGTTAAATGTTTGACCTGTATAGGTAAGTTAAGCTAGCAGAGTCTGAGCATTTGAACTTTGTATTAAAACAGTATTTAATTTGATGTTATTGTGTTTGTTGATGGAAGAATAATGTGAGATAGTTGGTATGTAAACATGTGATTGCTAGTGGGTCCATTAGTCTGTAAGTAACCAAGCCCACCAGTTATGCAATAAGTTATTAACCCTGATAATGCAAGCCAAGTTGTCAAGAAGTCTGTTTTGTGGAAACTTTACTAATGTCTGCCTCTTTTTAACAATGACATTAACAATAACCATCTCAGTGTTCCCTTTGTCATTATTTGTTTAACTACAAACAACAACCCGTTGCTGTTAATAATTGTTAAGTTTAGACTCATTACTGGATGTAACATAAAAAAGCATATAGAGAATTAAACACAGTTCTACTTTTGTTGTTGTAGAGAGGTCAGTCCCTCTACTGGTTGTTGTAGAGAGGTCAGTCCCTCTACTGGTTGTTGTAGAGAGGTCAGTCCCTCTACTGGTTGTTGTAGTGAGGTCAGTCCCTCTACTGGTTGTTGTAGAGAGGTCAGTCCCTCTACTGGTTGTTGTAGAGAGGTCAGTCCCTCTACTGGTTGTTGTAGAGAGGTCAGTCCCTCTACTGATTGTTGTAGAGAGGTCAGTCCCTCTACTGGTTGTTGTAGAGAGGTCAGTCCCTCTACTGGTTGTTGTAGAGAGGTCAGTCCCTCTACTGGTTGTTGTAGAGAGGTCAGTCCCTCTACTGGTTGTTGTAGAGAGATCAGTCCCTCTACTGGTTGTTGTAGTGAGGTCAGTCCCTCTACTGGTTGTTGTAGAGAGGTCAGTCCCTCTACTGGTTGTTGTAGAGAGGTCAGTCCCTCTACTGGTTGTTGTAGAGAGGTCAGTCCCTCTACTGGTTGTTGTAGAGAGGTCAGTCCCTCTACTGGTTGTTGTAGAGAGGTCAGTCTCTCTACTGGTTGTTGTAGAGAGGTCAGTCCCTCTACTGGTTGTTGTAGAGAGGTCAGTCCCTCTACTGGTTGTTGTAGAGAGGTCAGTCCCTCTACTGGTCATTGTATAGGGGGTTTACTGTAAGATTGCTCTATGGATGTTTTACTGTGTGATGATGTTGTTTAAAATCTTTCTACAATATCTAGACCAACAATAATTGATATTTTTATACAACATATATGATACCATAGTTTTATGTAAAACTTTACTGAAAATATTAGTTTTCTTATTTCCGACTGCTAGTTTTCTCGGCAGGAAATGTTTGCGTGCAGTGTTCAATTACTTGAAGCAAAAAATCATTTTCTATTGAATCCAATGATACAAAATCACTGTGGAATTTCTCCTTGTCATGCATAGCTCGGTAGTTAATGCATCTGACCAGGGAATTGACCAATTTTCTCTGATGATTTTTTATTGTTGTAAATATTATATAATATTAATGGGGTTTGATCACAAAATGAATATTACAATATAAAATCTGAGAGGGAAAGAAGGGGGAGGGTTATTGTCAACTTATTTGTCTAATACCTAATTGAATGGAACACTGATCTTATTACAAAATGATTATTTTATATTCTATAGGTTTACTTTGTATGTGAACATGGTCATTGATCACATGATTTACTGATTTGTCATATTCAGACCATCATCATTAGAAACTTGCTTGTTGCTTCTTGGATTAGATTCATAATTATACCCCCGCTTCGAAGAAGAGGGGTGTGTACTGTTTTACCCTTGTCCGTGCGTGCGTCCGTCCGTTACAAAATTTCCGTCGCAGTTTTCTCAGCAACTATAACATGCAGCAGCCTAATACTTTGCATATTGCTTCATCCCATAGTCCCATGTGGTGTAAAGCGATTTCATGCTCCTTGCTCATCTACTTCCTGTTTGTCGCATATTTTTAGATTTTTGCGGGGGTATCACTAGTGAGCATTAGCTCACAGATTTACTTGTTCATTCTCCTAATATTATTTAACCATTCTGAAACAGGATTTTTTTTCATTATTTTGAAAATGGGGTGCTTACTTTATATAGTACTTTTAGATGAATTTTAAAACAGTACAATTGTTATGAAAAGGAGAAAGCAATGGGAAACATCAGCTTTGGGAACAACTAAGTAGCTGCATGACTTATAAGAAATTTCAGCATCAGATGGGATCTAGAAGAGAGTATGTAAGAAAACAACAAGGGAGCTGGCACCTGCTTAGTCAACCATTGACAGTATTAAAGTAACTAAAGTAAAATGAACTATGTTTGGATCAAACCAAACATCAACACCACCACTACTGTATATGGAGACAAAATAAAAACATGACATGAGTGTATGTTGTTTTAAAATGTTAACATATCATAATGTCTATCAAACAATTATGTTGTCAACATACTTGTGTTGTATCCATGGTAACTTGTTTTCATGTTGTTTTTACTATAACATGTATTGTCTTCTCTAAGGGTCATAGTTCATTTTAAGGTTAATATTCTACATATTATATTGTTTGAGGTTTGATGACAAAAAATTGTCCATTTTGCACTTTTTTATCACCAGTTTGTTGTTTCTAGTTTACTAGGACATCAAATGTTAGTGGGCCTTGTCTGTTTTAGCTGCTTTTTCAACTTTTATATTATTTCTAAGTGTTATAGGACTGATAAATGAATGTTTTGTCTGCAGTACAGGATTTTTTATTTTTTAAGCAAGTGACTATCTTTGTTTTCTGGATAGTAAGTTTATGGTTCATTTTTGTTGGAGTCTTAAATGTTAAAAAATGACAATATATTCTACTGTCATTAACAAAACTTAAATCTTACTATAGTATGTGCATATTGACCTGTGATAGATGGATACATTACAAGCTTAAGTAAATACACTATATTTAATTGATTTCATGTTTGTAAATGAATATAAAAATTGTATGTTTTGTCACTAGTTCAATTTTCACAACCTTCACTCAATATGAGTAGACCTATACACTAATGGTGAATTTTATTCTACTTTCAGTGGTGCATACATTAACCCTGCTGTCTTAAATACTCACTATTATGCTTCTGTATTCACTATCAATAAAAAAATTATCCATATCTATTTATGGAGATTTCAAACCATTTTCAAGTATCTAAATAAGCAGGGTTAAGGTATGCACCACTGAGAGTTGAATAAAATTTAAGAAATGTAAAGGAGATGGCTACTATATGATATAATGTATGTTACCTTTATTGATGTTACATCTTGTCTTTACAACATGTCTTTACAACATGTCTTGCCATGTAATGTTTATAGTGTTTTACTTTGATGTGAGTATGATCACATGATCTTGATGGATTAAAACATTGTCTTTATTTCATGTTCATTTATATGTTACAATACAACAAGGGTTGTTGACTGGGGGAATGTTAGTACGCAATATGGGAACATGGTTCGCTGCAGAACATAGTTTAACCTGATTCACTGATTCACTCCTTATATGATCCATTTAATGAAATATAGTTACAATTACTAGTTAGAATACCCTAGAGGGAATTCACTAAATGATATGATATTTGGTTACTTTAAACCATCAGAGTTTCAAGTGTATTGTTAGCCGATGTTAGTCTGGTAAAATATCCACAATTTTCACACGTTGGAGCTTAAACTTGTTCACATTGCATGTAGTAGAGTAATTATGTTCGTTTGTGTTCTCAGTTCAAACATTTGTATCAACCTTTGTTTACTCGTAGCTAGAAGATCAAGTATCAAAGAAAATGTTGCACAAAAGTTGCATTTATAATGAGTGAGATTTTTAATGATAGGTTTAAATTACCTGTGGATATATATTGTGAAATAAACTGTAAGGAGTTGGAATAGGGGAATTTAGGAGTGAAACAAGTTTTTGTACTGAAGACACAGATGGCTGTTACTCAAAGTGCTTCTGTCTTATTGTTACATTAAAGTATGTTTGTTGTATGAACATATTATACATTTTACCTGTTGATTCAAGTTAGTGCTAAGTGTGTCTTGCTTGACTTTATGTCATGGTGAAAATCATGATATTATGTGATAGTATATGTTTAATTACATATGTAATGTGGTTTTATATACATATTTTATAGGTTTGAGGTTTAAAACCATGTCTGTCATTGTCGTGTTCACAGTAATGTTTATTAAGTTGACCACATTTACTAATGTATTACGTATGTTTGAGGTTAGATAGTTTACTTGTATAATTTTATTGCTTAAAAATAAAATATTAATTACCGGCAATGTTTTGCTATATCACAGTATATATATTGATTTATAGTTCATTTATTATATTCAATAAATACTATATCAACACTTGGTCCTTTAGACTGACTTTTGTTTCAATACAAAAACTATTAACTAAATGAGTTTCATATTTTATTCTGGTACATGATTGAACTATTAGCTCCATATTCAGCTTTTATAGTTATAAATGACGTCAATGTTTGAAGTGTTAATGTACTGACATGGTATGATGCTATTTTTGAGCCAACAGTATTGTATTACTATAGATTTGAGGTATTTTTACTCAAGTGTTTCCTCTCTCAGCAAGCATGTGTGTGTTTCTTTATCTTTCCATCTTTGCACAATTTATCTTTAAAACATTGATTTTATACAATAGAACAGCAATGTGATATTTTCTTGTATGAAGATTTAAGTGGTTGTCATTCAGTTTTTCACTAATTGGATTTTAATTGATATTAGATGGTTTTATCTCTGTTACAATTCATGTTTGAATGTTAAATGAACCTGTAATTTTAGATTTAGTGATTATTGTTCTGTCAGTATTCTACTGTTGGCATTCTAGTGCATTTGCTGCTGTGAGAATTTTTGGAGTAATTTTAGCGAGTAGTTATGGTTAGTTTTCAATACATTACTTGCACAAAATGTTTGTATAAGTTAGTTAATATCTTGTGAATTTTGAGCATGGAGCAATTCATAAACAATGTCGGAAACATTGTGAAATGTTCGGTTAAAACTCTTTTTAGTAGAGGTTCAGAAACGGTGACGGCAATGTATATTTCTTTAAGAGTTTGTTATCTCTAGTTTTGTTCTGTTTTGTGTTATTTTTATCCACACTGATCATAAAAAATTGTTTCTCTGTACAGAGGTCACATAGTTTTATATTATAGTATATTTCTGCTGTAGTGAACAAATTGAATAGTTATTGTTACCCAATGGTTAATTAGCGGAACCGATTGTATCAGGTTCATCTTTATGATAGCTAGTGTAACCCTTTAGCTACGGTTAGCGGAGATATTTGAACACAGAGGTTTGTAACTTTTATGTTTATAATTAGTTGTATGCAGCGGGTGGCTTATCACACTTTATAATGTGCAGTCTGATAATTGTCGAAGGTTAAACTTTATAAAAGAAATGTTTGTGTTACAATGAATGCTCTTATTGTTCTACTAGGATTGACACTTGATTTGTTTTATGGAATTTTAAGATTGTGTTTTTATGTTATTATAAGGTTGACTCAGTGCATTGGATTTTTTTTATTATAGAGTACCTGTGTACCAATTGTACATTTGTTAATGTAAGGAATTTCATTTATTATTGTCTGACAGTGTGTAACATGGCTTTGTGATTAATAATACTCTGTCCTACCATACAGTGCATATACATAGATCAAGGAAAAATTGAAATCTAGTTGATTATAGTATCGGATTTGTTAAATGATGTTTTTGTGTAAATGTACTTTTATAGTTACAGTGAATGTTAATGTTGAAATAAATGAAGTGATGTATTTATGATAGTGGTTAGTAAGACGTGACAACATTACTGTGAATGTAAAACTGACATTAATTGATAAGTGTTTAACTGGCATTTGATTAATTTCTGCTTGAAATCATGACAGGTTGGTTTATTGATAGACTATATCCGAAATTCAGGTATTTGTGTTTTCTCCTGCGGTACAAACAAACCTTCACTGTCACAATGAAAATACGTGTACAAAGAACAATAGAATTTGATTTGCATTTTGTGCTTTCCAGCAATAATGTGTTACCAATTTTGTTTGTACTGCCTATGCTCAAACCAAAAAAACCTCAAATTTTTAGTTCTGAATTAGGTCTATTATGAAATAACTAGGATATACTTGATGTTGGTCACTATAATGTTCTCATATTTCTAACATCTGAATCTGGCATTTAACACAAGGTCACCAGTATGTCAATTTCTATCCAGTATTGTTTAGATACAGAGTGGAGATTGTTGAACTGTAATTGTGACACATTATTGTGAATAAAACTGTGATATTTTCAAATTTACAATAAAACTAAACTAGAAATCTAGCATGTAAAGTGTCACCTACAGATTGTATGATAAATGTGGTAGTCTGTCAGTTAAAGGTTAAAATAATTTATACATCAATTTTAGAGGAAATTGTATCCTGTATATACTGACTGACTGTGCCTCCAAACTTTTTATAACATAAACCTTTCCATTTTGTGGTACTTTAATTTTCGTGATTTTCGTATGATTGTTGTCTAAATTGCCCTTAAGACCTACAATTATAGCTTATCAATCCCAAATCACGATAAAAACTAGATGAGAGGACAAGGTATTTGTAACTTTGAGTTGTATGTTGTGTTAAGTATATAAAATTTAAGAAGTGTTAAAATTGTGTGATGTACAGTATAATTGTTGGTACTAATAATATAAGTGTTTTGTACTAAAATTGTAGCATGATTTGATACATTTATAATATAAGTGTCTGTCAGAAAGAGAAACTTGAAACAATGTAGAAAACTTTAGATACAGTTTATAATATAGTTATATATATTGTTTGATATATTATATGTGGATTTTATAAAATATATTTGTGATTTAGTGTTACCATGGTTACCTGGATGGAATATAGTGAACTTTCATCCTGAATTCTAAGACTTTATGTTTTAGTATATGCCAATGAATTACATGTACAGTCAATAACATTAAATCACTTGCTTGAAGATTGTGAATTGTTAAATTTGACTTGAGCTGCAAAAATTATTTGTTAAATATTTTCTGACTGTACTTTTACAGATAAATATTTTCTGACTGTACTTTTACAGATAAATATTTTCTGACTGTACTTTTACAGATAAATATTTTCTGACTGTACTTTTACAGATAAATATTTTCTGACTGTACTTTTACAGATAAATATTTTCTGACTGTACTTTTACAGATAAATATTTTCTGACTGTACTTTTACAGATAAATATTTTCTGACTGTACTTTTACAGATAACTATACAAATTGGGCTTGTGATCTTGGATGTTTAATAAGGGAATGAATGTGTGATCTAAAAATTGTTTTTATAGTCTCATTTACAGTTGGTTCATATAACATGTGAATCTAATCTTGTTGTTTTCACTTTTAGTACAAATTTCTGTTTTTTTTCTTTTGTTTGAAGGACAAATTTCTGTTTTTATGCAAAGAACCTTTTTCCCATGTTTAGTAAATATAAACATTTATGAAGATGGTATGAGTATTTAATGGGTACATGCAAAACTTGTCTAGTACATATACATTCATCTTTATTTGAACTTTGACTAATTTTGCATTGACCCAAAACTTCTATACAGATTTTAAGCGTATAATAATATATATATACAGTAACTAAATAAGCTAAGTGTACTAGTAAACAGACAATCTGAGGTCAATGTTTTAAGATTTTATTAAAGTAATAAATAACTATATAGACATTGTATAAAGATGAAGAATATTAAATCTAGATAGACATTGTGGTTTATATTGTAGTTTAAAACAATATTTTATTTATAGTAGTCTGATACGATCTGATACACATTGCTCAAATATACAAGGAATTATGTTTAGGTTTGTCAGCTTTCAGAAAAGATTAGGGTAAAATAATTGTAATATAGTAAATAAAAATAGTAAATAAGTTTAGATTTTTGTGCAGACTTGTTTATGTGATCACCTATTAGAATACCAAGTTTTGATCTTAGATCATGTATAAATCATAAAATTATATAAACTACATATTTCAAGGAAGTATCTGTTGTTTTCTTGTGAAAAGTAACAAAGGTACAGGAAAGCTGTTTGAGAACCAGAGATAGCGAGCACTTTATTGAATTATATTATATAATCTAATAATTATTCAATATCATAAAAGAGAAATCCCAAGCTGCCAGCAGACTTCACACTGCCTCCACTCTCACTCACTCCTATGTTTCCAGTCGAGCTCATACTGCCTGACCTCTTACACTATCTATGTCTTTATTTTCTTTCTCCCTCTCTCATTCTCTATCCCTCCAATTCCTCTCTATCTCCCTGCCTCCCTCCTGCCCTTACTCACCCCTTCCCTCTCTCTTTCTCCCTGTCTCCCGCCAATCTCACTCACTCACCCCTTCCCAGTCTCTTTTTATCTCTGTCCTTCCATCTCTTCCAGTCTGATATTAGAGACTATAATTTATGATATGTATGTTAGATATTAGATAATAAGGTTATCAAGTTTAACTTATTATTATAAATTATGTAACATTAATACACACTGACACACAGACCTCAGAGTGGGTTACAATATAATTAAAATCTCATTTTCATTATTGTGTTTAGTTAATTAGTTTTATAAGATATTGTATTATGTAATTTAATTAAGAGCTTGTTATCTCTGGTTTTAATCAATTAATGTGCATGTTGCTAATGAGGTATGTAATTGATGTCATGGTTACTGTGGTGTCATGTTGTTGGTGTTGGGTGGTTATGGTGAAAGGTGGTGAAATGTACATTAATTTTATGTGAACATTTATTTTTGACATTTTAGATTTAACTAATGTATACCTTGTAATTTGACATTCTTCCTCCATGTATGGTAGTCTGTGTGTGTTAGGTCACTGAGTTTAATTCTGTTGAACATTGATATAAAATCCAAACTCTGTATTTTAACTTTTTATTATAATTGGTTCTTGAGTTTGATTGGTAAATTGTGATATTTAATCTAGAGTTGTAAGTTTGTATTGTGGTTGTTGTTTTTTAAGATTAATAAGTTAATTTTGATTTTCAATCTAATGTCAATGTTTTCAAGATTGATTTATGTGTTCAATATTTTTGAAATCTTAGATCTGTTGTGTATATATTTTTTTCTCGAGACCTTTGTCTTGTTCAGTTAAATTGTTCAATACCAGTATGTGACTGTGGATCATCAGTACATTACATATAATACCATTGTCTAGTTCTACCGTAAAATACTCTGCTAATTGTTCAGTACCAGTATGTGACTATGGATCATTGGTACATTACATATAACAACATTGTCTAGTTCTACCGTAAAATACTCTGCTAACAAAACAAGATTTTAGATTTGTTTAATTGATGAGACTAACAGCTTCCTTCGTATCCTTCGGCTCTAACATCTCCCAATGTATTATGCAAATTAGATTATCTGGGATTTATGCTAATGAGCACTCTCCTTCAGATCTTCTCCGACTTAATGGAACTATTTTCTTGTAGAATGTCAAATGAAATGACATCGATTACCATGTTTTAGTGGCGCCTTTTTCTATGTAATGGAGGCTAAGCACTCTGTAAATTATACGTGTTTAGTACTGAATGCATTATCAGTCATTATATGTATGTTAAAATTACCATGTTTTTATAATACATTGTTGGAACTTGTCTTGTGGTACATCTGCTTTGATTTCTGGAGACAGGAGGCAGGATACTTGTATGTATTGGTGGTTTGTGTATAGATAGCTTGGTTGTGTGGAACATTTGATACTTTGATACTGTTGTTTTTTAGGGACAATGTTGTTTGTTGTCGTTTTATATTTATTTTTGGGGATGTTGTTGTTGCCAGTGACTGGTTGCCATGGTCAGGGACCAGGAAATTCTTCAAATAAACTCAGTCTGTATACATTCTAGAATCAATCCATATACATAATGGTGATGTTGTTTTACTCTCTTCCATATATTAATGTTGTTTTACACTATATTTTCAGGTACAAAGTGTTGTTGGTGGTCTTACATTATATAATTGTAAAGGTGATGAAATCAATGTGAATTTATTACAACCAGATGAGGAGATACATATAGATTTACCTAACATACAATCTAAGGTGGGTACTAACAGTCTTGTTATATTGTCTAATAAGAGTAGTTGTCAGCAATAGAACTCACACTTTGTGATGAAGAGGTCCATTGTTTGAACCTCACTAGGGGGCACTGCTAATTTCCCTGAGCAAGACATTTATCTACAGTTGTTCCATTGGTACTTGTTCAAGTTGGTACTGTGAGGGGCCACCTGCTTGAAGATGATTACAATGGTATGGGTTGATCATACAAAATTGTGATTAGCTGAATATGTATTTTGGGAGCAGACTTTAAACAGCACTTTAACTTATATAGTTTAGCTATGGTAGCTGCAGTGTTTATGATGTTTTTTTATAGGTAAGCTAGGAGTGCTACAATCTTGATACATTCCTGGCTACTGTAGGTGGTATCTTGACTACATTGATGATTTTCTATTTAGAAAGATTTGTTTAGTCCTTTACAGATTTAAACTTAAATATCTGCTACAGCAAGTTCACCTTAGTTATGGTAAAATAACGCAAGTGTTGATTATTAAGACCCAAATGCTTGATTTGAGAAAAAACATATACTTAGACCATTCTGCTATAAAGACCTATTGATTTTGATGGTTGTGGAACTTTACAGTAATCTTCCAACAAAAGATCATTGAGATCTCAGCCCAGTATTTATATTATAAAAGTACCTTTTTACCATCACATTGTAATAAAATCAGAGCCAAGTACATTGTGTATGGTTTATTAAGTTTGATAAGAAATAAGACAGAGAGAGAGAGAGACAGAGACAGAGAGAGGGAGAGAAGAGATTTTACCTGATTTTATTGATAGATTTTATACCTAGATATAAAATGTTTAATTAAGATATAGCCCAGTACTAAAACACACTAAAATTGTACTTGGATACGATATTAAACAATGTTAGTGGAGTTTTATAAGGTTTATATTAACACTTGAAGTATAGACTATTGACAATATCAGATGGCTATTAGACTTGTGTCCATCTAGAATGTTGGTTAAATTAATCACAGATTTAATGGTTATTTTACTGTGTACAAGGTTTTAATGATAGTATAGTATAATATGGTATCCTGGATGTTACTAAGCCTTGTTTATGTCACTCTGAGGTATAAAATGTCTGATTAAAAAAAATCTAAAAAATCTCAGCCGAAAAAACTACTTAATGTTGGCTGGGCTTGAATAGAAAGTACTTAATGCAGCTCAACTCAGCAAGAAAAGAGAAAGTATTTTATGTGGGTTGATTAAGATATTGTTTTGAATACATCAAGGGATCTCAAATAATGTTGATGGTAATTGATTGAGTTTTATAACACTAAAAGTGAGGTTTTTATGTTTTATTGAATATTGATAGAACTTGGATACTAAATCATTATTAAAGTTTTTACTTTATAAAAGATTAAAAAGACCAGTCTCAATGATCTTCTAAATTTATGGTTTTTTTTATCTCTCTCAGATATCTGAATACAATGACTAGAGTTACAGAGTCAGTGACAATGCTCTGGTGTATTGTTGATGCATGAAAAAGAAAAATTTGACTAAAACATCTAAAAACATCTCCCTCTTTGGTTTTTGGCTTTATGGAAGGTCTGTGTTGATTATACTGTTGATGGTCCCGTTTTCAGACCTATTTTTAGAAATTTGACAAAGGTGTTTGCTGGCAGGAATAGGTTATTTCCTTCCATTTAATATGGTCATGTTGATTTTCAACTGTATAGAAAGAACTTTTTCTTCTAAAAGGGTATGATAGTCAACTGGTTAAAGAATGTCACAAGTAAGTTGAACTGGCCCTCGTTCTATATCTTATAAAGAGTTTTCATATAAGGGGTAAAAACAAACGACACACCAAATACAAGTACCACTTTCAACATAGATGTTTATGGGAATGTTCATACTTCACAACCATCCATACATAGGCTCCATTATAAAATGCTAGCACCTCTGAAGAAAAATCTATATAATAAAATGATTTGGAAGCTTTTAGTAGGTTTTATCATTTAACTATAGTTTGGAATCGTTTATTTGTAGTTTCTCTACAATTATATATATATGTAACACTTTAAAACACATTTTATACATTATACATAAACACAATGTTTCTACTGAATGTAGGGGAAAACATTTATACTTATTTAACGCTAGACTAATGTAAATATATATAGATATACTGTAAAAGATACCCTAGTGTGTCACTAAATTGTTAGAGAATTTTGTTAGCTTTGAGTGTTGACAGGCAGACATTACATTGATTTTACCTCTTGTCTGTTGTCAACTATTTTATTATCCAGGATTGTTCTTGTTTTATATCCATGGTAATACAAGTCCCTAGATTTTTCATTTTATTGCTCATCTGGTCTGGCTCTATTACATTTTTATATGTTTCTTTTATGTTATTTGGAATGTAAAACCACCATTTTTGGTCTGGTACCTCTTATGTTCTGGATGCTGACATTATCCAGACATCAATGAACAGGGAACCGATATTCTTAATGTTATTGCTTGTAATGTTTTGATTTCATTTTTCTCCCAATAGAGGATATAAGGTTTATTGTTTATACAGTAAAACATCAATGTGAAAAGACCCCAGGATGTTTTTTATAATTAGCATGTTGTACTAGAAGAGATTTTAAATTACTGTTTGATTAATGATATCGTATTTGTAATGTTAAGTCATGATTGAGATCCTCCCTGTTACATGTTGGTGTAGCCCCTCCCCTGGTCTAATTGTTGTCCCACCCTCATGCGATTATTGTTCTGCCCCTAGTCAAAGTGTTGTCCCTCTCCTGATCACAGTGTTGTCCTCCCCCTTGTCATATTGTACCCCCAGTGTTGCCGCCTCAGTCTGGTTTTATTGTAGCCCCTCTCCCTAATTATTATTGTAGCCTTCACCTTTTGAAGTTCCAGTTTATATTTGGGTGAATGGAAGCAATCACATAGTTTTCTCCAGGCCCCAGTTTCACAAAAAAACTCAACTTTCTACTCAAACTCAATCTTATAAAACTACTTCCAAATTTAACATAGTTTCTATGGTAATAATGTCCTTGGTATTTTACAATTTATAAAAACAACTGCATAATTTTTCATAATTTGTTTCTCTTATGTTTTGTTACAAATATTTCTTCATCTGGATCAGAATTTGTGGGTTTTTTTGTTTTCTGATTTATTTATTGTATAAAATTGATGTTAGAGGCCTTTTCAGTTTTCATATTTGGCAAAAACTGTCTTAGATACAGGACTTGTAGTTAAAGGTCTGATTTCCTCTAGAGGCATCAAATATTAGGAGAGAAAGTGGATGACAAAATTTATCATAATATGTGACAGAACACCTGCCTTTGTTATAATTAATCAGTTTTGACAGCATCAAGTATCAGCCCATTTATACCCTCTGGTGACTTATAAATATAATATGACTGGAAGCAAGAAACATTTTTGTTCACAATTGGTACTTAACATACATACCGGTAGTTTCATCTTTTTGCAACTATTTGTGGTAACTATGAAATGTTCAAATCACAAATCAAGAGATATGTAACGTCAAATTTGATAGGTCAGTGCAAGACTAGTCTTTATATTTCCAAATTAACATGTTGTTAATTTAGTGCTAAATATCCATCAAAATAAGCTGGTAGCAGAATTGATTGAAATTGCATGGTCAAAATGCATTTCATGTAATCATGCTTAAGATAAAGAAATTATCTCATTAATTATTTATATTGAATGCTTTGCATCTAGAAACAATTAAATCAAAGTTTCTAATCACTAGAGTTATTTAACGGACATTGATCTCATTCTAATGTAAAATACATGGATGGGTGGGGTAATGGATTTTCTTGGGAGAGAAAGGTTATTGTACAATGACACAATTGATGTAATTTGTATTGATCTGAATTTAGGTCAGACTGATTCAAGTTGTGAGATTCTATTTTTCTACATTGTTAAAAACTTGTTAGTTGCCAGGAAATGTCTTGTCTGATGTAATATATATGTATCTTGATCGATCAACCTTTCTGACTGATATATATGTGTGGCAGGAAAATAAAGGCTAGGAGTAAAATAGTGTGTGTGTATGGATTATAGTTGAATACTAGAGTGAGATATGGTCTGATAGTAGGAGAAATAATATAATAAAAATAAATTGATATAATTCTTTATGGTGTTTGTACTATATGACAGTCTTGTGTCAGAGAGAGAGCTTGGTACAATAAGGTAGTAAAAAGTTAAAATGCAGTTTAAAGTCTGCTTTTATATACATGTTCAGGCGACTTTACAATCAGGCTGGAGATCCCTTTCTGTATCCATTTACACCTTGATGGAGTGAAACAATTGTAGGTAAATTTTCATGCTCAAGGGATCAAACCTGGGACCTCTTGATTTCTAAGCCTGTGTCCTACCACTGGACCAATGCTCCTATATAAATGCATGTAGAATATTGTTGTGGGAACTTTGATTTTATGGCTTACTTTGTAGTGGCAGAAATTATAATAGCAAAGATGTGGAATATGAAATCTACAATATTTAGAACTTAGTCAAGACTTCAAAACTGCGGTCTTATAATAGAAATCAAACACACAATTTTAGCCAAGTTTTGGAAATTTGATGTTATACATTTCAAATATCAATGATAGTGATTTCTAGTGTTGACATTTGTTATTCTAAGAGTTGTTTCAATGAGTCAGTTTTGTGCTGACTTATGAATTTGGTTTGTATCTTGAACATGGGTACCAGTGACCATGATTACACTTGTTAGGAACCAGGGAATACTTGTCTTTAACCCAATATATATCAGATTAAATTAATGTATTTTCATTTTAAGTATATGTAGCTCTCCTTGCAGGATTGCATTGTCAAAAACACTTAGTATCTTATTCTTGGTGTAAAGTTACTGTATTATGTATATTTTATATTTTCAGACACTTGAGTTTCCAGACTTAATTCTACAGAAATGGGCCATGAACGTACATCAGTTCAATGTGACATCCAAAGATCTACACCATGCTTTACATATTGTTATAGAGCTGGTACCCATTCTAACTGGAAGATTGTTTCCTATATCAGTTTTATTAAGGTAAATTTTATATATCATACTATTAATGTCTTACTTCTTTAATATCATGTTTTGTAGAGTCTAGCCTTTTTGTAAAGAAAACAGTGTCTCCCAAAAGACCTTGGACAAAATTTTGTTTTTGGGAAAAACTGGGGATTTATATACCCAAATTACTCTTGAAAACAAGAAACAGAGTCCTGTGAACAAATTCCATAATCAGCATTAATTAGTTTATCAACTTATGATTTATGCATCTTACATGAACAGGGTTGAATTATTGTATTAACTGTGAAATGAGTTGTAGTATGTATGAGCAATGTTTCTCAAAATTTCATTTGTCCAAGAACTTGAGGTAGGCACTGTATATAAATGGTATTACTTGTTTAGACTCTGATGTACAAAACATTTAAGCCTTGATTGTTTATTGTTCATTATATAAAAGGTTAACATGATGATTTAACTGTTGATTTTAGTTGTGGCTATATATTGACATAGCTAATACTATGTAGTTGTGTTGCTTTAACTTTTAATGAATGATATAATGTTATTGTGATAACTGTTTGAAATAGTTTCATATGCATGACCTTACACTCACACCCCCCCCCCCCTCACACCCCACTTACTGGTTCAACAACAATAATAAATGTGATGCAACCTGTTCTATATATGATTAAGACAAGGCTGTAAATATTCATCAAACTATAATACTTGTTTGTTCTATCCTGCTGACATAGACATGAGACTTGCTTGTATGATTGGTAGGGAATGGATGATTACATTCTTGTTAGCTGGGATATTATTCACTTAACACTGTGTATGTGGTAGATTGCATGTTTAATTACTAAACAATCTACCAATGTCTACATTGTCCTCAAATTATTGTTGTTGAATGGAATTAATAATTATATAAATTCTTGCCATGATAAATAAAACTGTTTTAATTTCCCAGTGATGTTACATGCATGGCATTTTGTGAGAATTTTATTCTTCATCTAGATTTACTAACCAGCATATGTAGGTAAGAGTTTTGTTTAATTAATCATTGTATCTAAGACACTATATTAATTGTATGAAATAGACTAAATTGCAAACCAGTGTCATGTGCAAATGGAATATAAAAAGATAATGTTGCTATGTACCCTTTGTTAGTTCATGACTTTGGAATAGGACAAATTGAAATATGAAAAATACATATTACAGGGAAATGATTCTACATTTTTGGAAAAGGAAAATAAATACATGTATTTACACATCTAAATACAGAGCTGTATGAAAATACTGATGTTGAAAAGGGAATTTTTAATATGTTTGTGGAAAAGGATCTACATAAAGAATAAATAAAAAAGAAAATATATTTTGGAATAGTAAAATGGAACATTATAAAACACTTTAGTGGAAAGGAGTAAGGAGCTATGTAGATTTATATGAGGAAAAGGAGCAATGTACTCTACATTTTGGAAAAGGAGGAAATTTAGCAGAGTAGATGGAAGATGCAACTATTGCTTTATATGAAGTATGTCTTCATAATTTAATTGAAATGGTTTTAGAATGTTTAATACCTGAAAGATGGTGAAGGAGATGTTGATTACATGATTCTAGAAGACAAGAGTTGTCATGGAGATACAGATCTAGTCTTGTATACGGTGTGCCTGATATTTTGTCTCAGACCTGTGTATGTACTAGGTGAGCAAAGTTTCAGGTGTCGTATACTAGATTGTTTACATCATTGGTTGTAGGACTTCAAACATTGACAGCATACATATCAAATAGTGGTACAGTGGTACAACTTTCAACATGGCCAGCACTGATGTAATCAGGGGAACAACACCCAATGTACCCAGTACTAGCATCCCTGGTGGTAGGACTTCAAACATTGCTAGCACAGACATATACCTACATGTTTCTATTAAGAATGAACACAATTTGTATTTAAAATTCTGTAAAGATTTCAAATATATAACAAAGATGCTACGCTAGGAGGTTAAGGGTAACAACTTGACATTATCTTACATACTATAAGATCTAAGACAGCTAGACTAAGTTCTACAAGGACACCAGGATCTCTTCATTTGATAGGTTTGTAATTATCAAAGCTGGGAATAGTAAATGATTTGATGGACATCATTGAGAAAATGAAATGAGTTCTGACTATGAATTACTGTTGAATCATGAAGTAGGTTTGAACTTTTACTTTTGTCCACAATATTGATAATATACGACAGATATTAAGATACGAATGGCACCTACAGAAAGTACAGCTAGCAAGATTGGTTTATATAATTATATTATAGCTTAATGTGACACATTCTATAATAATAATAATAATAAAGACTTTATTTTAAGAGGCTACACATTTGGATAAATCCAATCTTCCATGTGGGCCTCTATCAAACATATTACACAGTATATACAATATTTACATAATGATGAATGCATATTAGACTTGAGAAAAACATGTTATATACATAAGAAAATCAAAATTGAGAGCAAAGTAACCTGAAAAAAAAGGAACAATAGGCATGAGATGAGTTTAAGGTGGACAAAGAATATTTCACTCTTTTTGCATTTTCCATTTAATGTACTGCTTTTTGAATGAGCTAAGGCTGTTAGCAAGACGGATGTTTAGGGGTATTTCATTCCAAATGACTGGTCCTGAGTATGTTAGATTTTCTAAAGAATTCAAGTCTAGGTTTCGGGACATTCAGTTTTTGTGTAGAACTTGATCTTAATTGGTGATTATTACTTAAGACAAATCTGTTATTTAAATATTCAGGACTTGTGTTATTAAGAGATTTGTAGACAATAATAGCCTTTTTATAGTTAACACGGTCTGGAAATTTCATCCAATTTAGTTGTTTGAATAACTCCTCCGACGGGGCATCAAAAGGTTTGTTAAGAATTATTCTGGCGGCCCTTTTTTGAAATTTTACCATTGTGTTTGTTAATTGCTCATTACAAGACCCCCAGATAGTGCAACAGTAGTCAATATGTGGAAGGATGTATGCATTGAAAAACAGTTTTCTAGTATGCAGATTTAGGAATTGTTTTATTCTTAGGAGGAGATATAGTAAAGAATTGCATTTCTTAAGAGTTGTCTCAACTTGCAGTTTCCAACTTAAGTTTTTGTCAATGACTACCCCCAATAATTTATGGTTTGGTACCTTTTCTAAAGGTTCATCGTTCAGTTTAAGTGGCTTGATGTTAATGTTTTCCAACTTCTCATGCTGGTTGGAGGCTGTGATGAACATTGTTTTACTTTTAGAGGCATTTGGGGCCATTCCATTTAAGGAACACCAGGTCTCAAATGATTCAAGCTGAGTCTGAAGCAAACAACTGACATCAGATTTATTTTTCCCAAATGCTGATAGGGTTGTGTCATCAGCAAACATGTGGGAATTTTTAACAGATAAGGGTAAATCATTGATATAAATAAGGAAAAGTATTGGGCCTAGAACAGAACCTTGTGGTACACCAGCGTTGATCTCTTGGGATTCTGACAGTTTACCCGAAAAACAAACTTATTCTCTGACCATATAGCTATGTCTGTACTTTCAATGACATCTTACTATGGCAATGATGTAATATATTACTGGTTTATGTGTCTTGAATACAATTTTCTTATGTCTGTAATGCAGGACAAGTTCAAATATGAGGATTTTAACAGTTACTGCCAGAATATTTATGAAATCAATTTACATTATAATGGAAGAACATGCCTAGTGCTCATCATTTATAGATGTTGAGATGTTTGATGTTAGAGGGTTGATGGTATCTAGGTACAGTTTGTATTGGAATAATCTCTAGATAAAAGACAATAGGATCCCAATATGTTAACATCAATATATATGGTGTTGTATTACGTCACTTTCGTATACTTATATAGCTGGGAGAAGAGAGTGTAAAGTTAGAGTGTAGGACAAGAGTGTTTGGAGTAAGTGTACAGTATGTAGAGATTGTATGAAGAGAACAAGATTACAGGACTAGATATTGGTTGATAACAAACTATGTATGTATAATGATTGGAGATTGGATGGTTGATATTGATAGATTCTATACATAGTGTTTGTATGGAGAAATGTTGCTATAATAGGAAAATCTGCTAATATCTTATTATGTAAGATATTGGAAATTATAAAAATTGGTTAGTTCTTTCTTATATAGCTAATATGGTGTATAAACTCTTTGACAATTGAGTGAAGTAATACTCTAGGGATATGTAGGAGATACTTGGATTTTCTCTCAGATGTGAAGATTTTCTCATAGAAGTGTGGAAACTCTCTCAGAGATTTGGTAATGTGATGTTGTGAACACTTATATAGTCTGTTGAAAACTGAGCCTAAGATTTTGTCTCAAGCCTGAGTTTTATGCAGGTGAGCAAAGTTTCAGGTGTCGGTTTTCCAGATTGAAATCTACGATTCATAAATGGACATACATGGTGGATTTCCTCAATGGACTTATATGATCAATTTGCTCAATGGACATATATGATGGATTTACTCAATGGACATATATGATGGATTTACTCAATGGACATATATGATGGATTTACTCATTGGACAATTTTGATGGATTTACTCAATGGACAACAATTTTGATGAATTTACTCAATGGACATATATGATGAATTTACTCAATGGACATATACGATGGAATTACTTAATGGACATATATTATGAATTTACTTGACAGACTTACATGATGAATTTACTCAATGGACAAATTTGATGAATTTATTAAATGGACATATACGATGAATTTACTCAATGGACGTATATGATGAATTTACTCAATGGGCATATATGATAAATTTACTCAATGAACATATACAATGAATTTACTCAATGGAAATATATGATGAATATACTCAATGGTCTTATATGATGGATTTACTCAATGGATGTGATGAATTTACTTAATGGACATATACAATGAATTAACTAAATTAACTCAACTATGATGAATTTACTTGATTGACTTACATGATGAATTTACTCAATGGACAAATATGATGAATTTATTTAATGGAAATATACTATGAATTTACTCAATGGACGTGTATGATGGATTTACACAATTGAAATATATGGTATATTTACACAATGAACATAAATGGTGGATTCACTCACTTGACATGTATGATGGATTTACGCAACAGACATATATAATGAATTTACTCAATGCACATATATGATGAATTTACTCAATGGAAATATATTGTGGATTTAGTCAATTGACAAATATGGTAGATTTGCTCATTTAACATGGAATTCGTGATATACAGTCAATTATATGTAGTGCAGAAATTGAAACATAGCAAGAGAATATTTATGCCAGGAGTGCGCAGAAGGTGGTATGGGCAGGATCTTACAATATAGGATGATGTTAAGACCTAAGCTATGATAGGGGCTCATACAGGACCTCATGCAAGGACATGGCTGATGGAATGATGTATACATGATGATGTTGTTAAAAGGTGATGTTGGAAGAATAGAGGTCATGTAGCTACACTTGAATCATTGTCTCAATCCTTATTAAAAACAATAGGTGAGCAAAGTTTCAAGTGTGTTTACGTACCTTAATATCAACATTAATTTGTCTAAAAGTTCACTGCTGCATGGAACCTTGATTATTGCTGTTTTTCTGGAGGTTTGCTGCTTGAAGTATTGATCTATGTAGTACATAGAGGATGAAGAAAGTTTATGAAGTAAGAGGATTTAGTATTGTATGATGGTTTGTTAGAAGGGTTGTAGATGTGTTGGGAACCAATGCTGTAGAATGGAGCAAATAATGTCCTGTTTACCAAATAAGAAGGGAACTTAGAGGATATATACTGACTGATATATACAGACTGCTGGATCCACGGATGAATATTTCTAGATTGTATCTCAATATCTGCTATTAACAGACAATCTTAGAGGATTTATTTACCTTGAATACAACATAATTATCTGTTACACATGGATTCATAAATGTATGTTGATAGGATACTGCCACATTGGAACACATTGATTAGGCATGTTAAACTTAGTTTAGACTAATGTTTGTTTACTATCATTAGTTAAACTAAGACAATGCCTTATGAGATGAAATATTGTATGAAGATTCATCTATGCTTACATGGAATAGTGAAAAAAATCAACGTATAGGTGTTGAGCATTCAAAGATGAACAGTTTACTCTTAGACATGTACAGTATTAACATTGTTTTTATTATACCCCCGCTTCGAAGAAGAGGGGGGTATACTGTTTTACCCTTGTCCGTGCATGCCTTCGTGCGTGCGTCCGTCCGTCTGTCCGTTACAAAATTTCCGTCGCAGTTTTCTCAGCAACTATAACATGCAGCAGCCTAATACTTTGCATATTGCTTCATCCCATAGTCCCATGTGGTGTAAAGAGATTTCATGCTCCTTGCTCATCTACTTCCTGTTTGTCGCATATTTTTAGATTTCGTTAAATGAAAGTTACATTATGATAGTCATATTTCTCACTGCAGGGGGTATCACTAGTGAGCATTAGCTCACAGATTTACTTGTTTTGACCTGTTTTAGTTCCTTTCATTCAACATTATATTAAAATCTTGCTCATTGTTGCTCACTGGATGATGTTATTGCTATTTTAAGTGTTGTTGTATTGTTGTTCAGCTTTGTAAATGTTGAATGTATTATAGTTAGATAACTCATACAGTGTTACCCCAGGATCAAGTGTTGACTGTGCTATTGTCTGTATAGTTGATGGGTAGTACCCCCATGTGGCATGCTGTAACAAGGTAAAACTAAAATTTATTACTTTAAATGATTTTACCAATGAAGTTATTTCTATATTGTCTAAAACTTAGGACTTTATAGTATTTTTACAGTTTTATACATTACAACCAACAATTGGTTGACATGCTCCAAAACCCCCAAAAACAGAAACTGTATCAATTTGGTTCATTGCATCATCTTTGTGAACAAAACTATCTTAATATTTCCTTAATTTTTTTTCTTAATTTTTACAATTTTATGAATACTGAAGTATTCTAAACCAAAACAAAAAGTAATTTTAATGTCCATGCATGTTTTGCATGTCTGAGTATTTACTGACAATTAACAAACTAATATTGTTATTGCTCATCAGTAAGAAGTCAAAATGTTTTAACTCAATTAGTTTTAACTGTTGGACTCTATACTGTTGTAATACAATGTATATTATTACCTAATGCTCTATATAAATGTCAATTTGCTATTTTTGACTGTTTTTCAACTATTCTGAGTGAAACCAGATTAAACCTGTTATGTTTTACTGCGCAACGCCACTGCGCATGAAACAGTTTTGACTGTTGCCCTCACGTGCGAACTGTTTCATAGAGTGCAGTGCCAAGGGAAGTAACCGCATAAAAAAATCCAAGCATCCATTGAGCGAGATCATTGCAAGCGTCTTTAGATTTACCAAACAAAAAGTAGAAAAAAAGTAAATTCTGTTGAAAATATCTACGATATGTCGCGGTTTGAAGACATTGAAGAGAGGGATCTCGAACTTTTGCTGAGAATCTGGACTCGCTAAGCACGCGTAATGTCATCCGCTTCTGAAACTATCTTTATTGCCATGTTATATCTGTACTTGCATTAGGTAATAAAACACTTATTGCATGGGTGTTTGGGGAACAGTCAAAACTATTATCCCTCGGTATCAGGGACAACATTAAGAACTGTTGCCCTCGGCTTAACGGCCTCGGGCGACAGTTCTTAAGTTGTCCCTGATACCTCGGGAAAATAGTTTTGACTGTTCCCCAAACACCCATGAAATAAGTGTATACTGTTATACTGATGTTACTTTAATTTATACATGTATGTGTTATCATATTTAAAGAATAAACAACATCACAAATAACTTAATTATTAAAAGTTGATATTTTTCATTGAAGTACAGTAAAGTTCTACTGTTAGGAACATCAATAATTAGTGGTCTTAATAATAGAACAGCATTAATACTCAGATCTCCTCAACATAAGCATTTTAGTACATACAAATAATAAAAAGTTGACTGATTTTGCCATAGGCAAGGTTTTCTTTTAGCAGTCTATGAAATTAGTCTAATTTGCTCGGGACAACCATTTTTTAGTTTGGGCAATCAAAAATTTCCTTTGAGCAACCAAAATTCTGCAAGCAAAATTGTGTTGGTGGCTAAATCCACCTGTTTGGATAACGAATTTCATATCCTTATTTCATAGACTGTTTCAGCCAAACTTAACTGCACAAAGACATCCCACCAAGGCACAAACCTTGGTATACCAAAGGTCTAACCGTGAAGCCATGACAGTTTGAAGTGATGTTGATTATTTTATCAAATATTGATAACTTATCAGTAATATTTCTTCATTAATTGATATTTAATTGTTATGTATATATTTGTATATTTGCAGCTACATGAAGGCACCATCACCTGAATACTATAATATGAAATATGATATTGAACCGGGAAATAATATAGTGGATATATTTCTACCTACTGATACTTTCAATGGTAAGTTTATTATTTTCTCATCATCCTGTTTATGGCATGTCTATCTAACATAGAACAATACCACAGTATAGTCCTGCTGTAGAAACAACCATTGTTATTGCAAAATTATGCAAATTTTGGCAATATTTAAGTCCCATTTACTTAATTTTAGAAGAAAAATGTCCCTGTATTAAGTTTATTGCACTGTGAAGACCATTGATTTTGATGGTCCTAAAGGTCAATATTTATTGTATTTGAATGCTCCACTATATTTCTGATATGTAGGGGTGAAATTTGATCTGAGACAATGATTACAATATACAGAAAATATTACTATGGTGATTCAGTCCCTGTACCATCTCTGTTAACAGATATCCTATCCTGCCTTAGCATCTCCTGAGATCTCATTGTAGGTTATATTCTGATGTGGCCTTTGTGTCAACCAATCATTGCATTGCTTTTACTTTAACAAAACACTACTAAAAGAATTGGCATTTGGAATTTCTAGTTTTAGATCAAGTTTTCAGAACTATTTTGATGTTGCCTGATATTCATGTTCTGTGATTGACCTACCATTTAAATATCATTTACATACCGTATGTTGAATCAGTTAACTGTAGAGTTAGTTCACAAAGCATAAGGTGTGTTGATCTATCTCAGGTCAATCTAAACTATACAGTAGATTTGATAGACTGTTAATACAACATGTTCAGTTAAAACATTCAACATACATGCACTGACATCACATATTGAATTATGAATTGCCTTTAACTAATGATAAACTCTGAATCTAAATGTTTGATCAACATCCGTAATGGAAGCCTTAGGTGATGCAATAAAAAATCCAATTAATTTTTGGATTTATATTAAGTTAAATATGATAACATTGTGTGGTGTTACAACCAGTCAAGTAAATGTCGCTGACTGATTTACTGGAAGAATGTAGGCTAATCCAGTCAACATGGGACCTTCAATTATACCATGTAGTAATAGTTGCTGTAATTAGTTCTGGAGAAGTTCATTTTATATAAATTTATATATTTTTTGTAAGCATTACAAAAAATAGATTTTCAAAACACTACAAAGCTAACATGAGATGACAGTTTTTATAAAAACTTAAGACAGCATGTTCAGTGCAAATGTCATTATATTAAAATTTGGCTACAAAAAAAACTCTTGTAACTTGTTGTTTATAATGTAATTATATACATGCATTAAATAGCCCAGGTATATTGCTTGTCATTAAAAGTGAACATATACGAGGGTCGTTATAGAAGTATCCAGAAAGGTATTAAAATGTTTTTATTAGTGCATATAACCAGAGACATAGTGTATCTAATTCCCTGATATAACATGATAAAATTTTCAACACTGATACTTTAAGGAATTAGGCTTGTTCAGTATGTTTTGGAGCCGAAATATGAGCCCCATTCTTCTCTCAAAATCATGTTTTTTTATCCCCTATCTCAGATAAAAATTCCTGTCAAAATTTAAGAAAAAATGAATATAACTCCCAAAACTATGTAAGTTATGAATATTACTTGTTCACAAACAGGTTTGAGTAAGAAGAATAAAGATAGTTTAGGACCAGCTTCAAGTCATTTTGTTTTATTTGTCATTCTACAGTCACAACTGTAACCATTGATGATTTGACTGAACGTTTCCCGTATTGTCTTGAAGCAACGCAAAATTTCAGAGGGTATAGGTACCTGTCCCTCAAAAGTTATATAGTGCCTTGAGTATGTCTTTATGTTTTTATACAATATGAAATGATAAAAGTTACCATGACGACACTTACTATATGAAGCAAGTGATCCTCAGGAGATTTTGTTGTATTTCTTTAAAAGGATTAGTACAGTTTTGTTTATAAGAGCCAATGCAAATTGTTGAACTACTGATAGTTAACTCTGCCACATACTCTGATAGGTTACTGTCCAGTAAAAATATCACTGTTGATAATACAGGGCACCTGTTGGTATAAATTGTCTGATGATATCATAATAAAGTACATTCAATTAATGTCCTTGTTTAATGTGTGTGTACTTTTTCTTGGAAACATGTTTTATTTATAGAATATATTTATAGATCAGCATGTTCAGTGACTTTTTTTAGAGTGGGTATTGTACCCACCTATGTTGAAAAATGTGGGTATGAGGAAATAAAAGTGGGTACACTAGTTTAAATAGTTTATTTTGACATAAGTGCAAGACGATTTCTACCCCACTCTCCGACGAGACGATCTGTCCCCAGTCATATTCGTCCTAAGACGATTTGTCCTAAAAAACAAACATAGTTTCGTCAAATCCAAGTCATCTTTACTTTACCCGCATTAGTTTATAAAAAACAGTCCAGATAAACACAGCTTCATCGAATGGCGAGTGAAAATCATATAACCTAGCCGCCTTTATTAATATTATTTTTTTTTTAAAGTGAATCTGGTGCTCGATCGCGCTCGCGAGTCGTGTGCAATAGAATCTAGTCGACAACAAATCACTAAATTCAAGTGTTCCTTCATCGTTAGTACGCTAATCTGATCGTATCATTAAAGTTTAAATTAACGCCTTTTTAATTCAATAATACAATCAGTTAAAGTCCTTTGTTTTGACATAATTATTGGTACGAATAATCGCATCGTCAACGCTCTAGAGCAGAGGACTATCGACGCCATGATTCTTTACTAGCGACGAAAACAAAAACAATCCGCTCAGTGTTGCTGACGTCATTTGGGTAAAGGCTAAATGCCAGTAAACACGTAATATGCTTAACAGAGTTACCGTTCGTTACATTATGATATATTTTGGTCCACGTATTCGTACCCGGTAGAGTCTGAAAAATCCCGTGAATTTTACTTTTTTGGCGTGAAATACGCGGATTTTCGCGTGATTGAACATGCTGATAGATACAATAATAATTTTTAGAAAATTGAGTTTGTTGATTCTCAGAATTCTGTTAACAAATTCATTAAATATATAGATACTTCATCATTATGATTGTTGTTAACAGTGCATGTATTATGATATAGTGTAACAGCCTTGATTATATTAGGTTTTAATTATTGTTGGAGATCATAAATTAATTATACAGTTTATTAAATATATGGATTTCAGCTCACCTGGCCCTGCATTCACAAAAACACTATAAAAGTGTTAGTTTTCAGTCAATGGAGCAACCACTCACATGAATTTGTACCCAATTCTCTCAATTTTCTCAAAAAATAGTTTTTTCTCTGCAATCTGAATTTTCACCCATGTCACTTGATTAGTTTTCTTAGTATCTATTAGAAATTATTTACTGCGTAAAAGTTTATTGTTCGGTCAATTACACAATATTGTTACTTATCTCTTTATTATTTTTTAAGTACAAGTTTAATTTGATATTTTTTGTGGATACAGGACCTCCTCTGTCTTATGTTAGGAATGAATCATGTTAAAGTAATGGTACAGAAAATCCTTAGTAATTAATATCAATTGACCTTACGCCAGAATTTGATTGACAGCTCCTATTAGCCAATCAGCGTCCGGCATTTGATACCCTGATGCTTATCTAAGATAAGCGGCTTATCGGCCGCCATTTTGTCCGACATCTGGTCTTGACGGACATCGAATTTCTTATGTGTTAGCATGGACCCTATGTACAGTTATATAGGGTTCTCAGTGAAAGTTACAAAATAAACTCAATAAAACAAATTAGAATGGTCAAAATATGTACACATGGGGTCTATAAATACTGTGATAAAAGTTTAAACTACATAATAATCTGACAACAATAAATACAAGAATGTAATAAATCAGGTTGAAAATTACATTTTTCATGCATGTTTACCCCCAAAATGTACCACAAAGATCTATGGACCCACCCCTTAACTTTTTATTTCTCAGAATATTTTATCACCTATACACCATTTTAAGGATTACATGTATATAAAGTTGTTTTCGTGTGTATCCAACAGTTTTCTGATTTATAAAGGATTTCTAAAAACGTTCAATGTGAGATGCGTTCTTTGATAATTTTTGCGCATATAATGTTTTTTGTTGGAGCAAATGAACCTACCTTTATTTTTAATATATATCAATGGATATTATAAAAAAGGGAATCATTTGAAAGTTAAGACAATGCCATTTTCAGACAAATTAATCTTTAGGAAATATGATATCTCGTAAATGATATGCATGTATTTGAACACAACTCCGTCTAGATAGCCCCTAATACCCACCCCTTAACTTTTTATTTCTCGACATATTTTAATTAACTCTACATCATTTGATAGCTAACGTAATGTAATATTTTTTGCATGTTTTACTGTTTAAAATCCGTACATCAAAACGACTATTACCAGCGTTCAAATTTAAGTGTATTCTTTCAACTTGCTCATTCTTTGTGCATATATTTTTTTGTTGGAGCAAATGGACTCACATTTAATTTGAATATTTATGAATGGATATTCATAAATAACGTATCATTCGATAGATGAGACAATGCTCTTTTCAAAAATATAAAGTTTTACGAAATCGGATGACAAGTAAGTAAATAGCATGCATTTGAACCTGTTACTTTCAAAACATAGATAATGGTTAGGGACATAGATTAATCCCTGATAATGTCGGACAATGTACCACGTGTATCGGTGGGCGGAGCATAGGTATTCTGGCGTAAGGTCAATTGTCTTACAACCAACCAATGTTAGACATAATACCTTCTATCTTGTATTGTTATATTATCATATGAAGCGGCCATGGAATCTAAACTTTCCTAAAAATATTCTCAATGAAAACATTCTACCATATTTGGCATTTTAAATCTTTTTTAGCTCGACTTTTAGGAGAAAGTGGGGCTATCCTACTTAGTTATGTGTCAGCAGTGGTGTTCGCGTAACACTTTAAGTTTTCAGTTGCAACATTTTTATATCTGTAAAACTACTGAAGGGTTTTACTTGAAATTTAACACATGTCTACAGGGTTACCATAGGTCAGGTCAAATACCAAGTTGCATAACTCTAGCATGAATTTTGACTGGACTGCTCTTTTATTCTTAGAAATTTCTTGGTTAAGATTTGATGCAACATTTTATCTTTGAAACTACTGAAGGGATGCACTTGCAACTTGAGATCAAATATCAAGTTGCATTTCACTAGCATGAATTTTGACTGGTTGTTGCTATTGTTTACCTGACTACCCCAAATAGTCCAGCGTGTGTGCTGCCCTTGAACTGTTCTTGTTTTCAAACTATGCACACTATGACTACCATGCATGCCTTGTAGTATCCTTTAGTGGCCCTTTACTAAGTTTAACAATAGGGAAAAGCCTCTTCTCTGGCACTAGGTCCCAGGTGAATGATTCAGGACCTGTTTGAGACTCTGGTCATGTATCAACCTACTACTTATTTTTTGAGCTCACTTAAATTTTGATTCAAAAGTCAAGTTTATTGAAAGTTCTTAATTCTGTTTATTTTATGTATATTATAAACTTTAAGCTTGAATTTTGTACAAAAAGAACTCTACTTCTCCCACAAATATAATCAAATCACTGGAGTGCTGGAGGAACGATGCCTTGAACTAATTTTTTCAATAAAGATTATAATTATGTCATAATTGTACAGCAATATTATCTATAAAATAATTAATATGTGTCTTTTAATAGAATTTAACAAGAGCAGTCCAAGTACAGTGCGCTAGACTTTTCGAGTGGTTTGCTCATGGCAAGGTTTATCTTACATTTTCAAATGAAATATTTCAGTCAAACAATAAAAACCAATTCATATAAATATAAAGGAGGCATTACTCCAATCACACGAATCCACTGTAACGTCTCCATATAGTCAAGAAGATGTATCAATGAATAAGTATACCTACTTTCATTTAGAGTTAATAAGTACAAAAATATTTCAGTTTGAACCAAGTTTAACATTAAAATAAGGGGACATAATTCCAAAAATAATCCATCAAGAGTTATGTTCCTCTATAGTTGTGAAGATGAAGTTACAATGAATAAGCATACAATGTTAAAATATCTTAATAAGTATTGAAGTTTTTACTTTCAAAGTTCTAAAACCACAACTAAAAATTTGAGAAAGGGCACAACTCCTAAAAAATACATCCAGAGATATTCTTCTTCCAGTCGTGTAGATGTAGTGCTGATAAATAAGCATATTATCTTTCAATCAATTATCTTTATCAGTACTTAATAGATTTAGTAAAACTAAACTTTAACCTTAAATATTTTAAGTATTAGTCATAACTCCGAATATAATTCATCAAGAGTTATGTCCATTTAAAGTCTGAAAGATGAAGAACTGAGGAATAGGCATACCAACTTCTGAGATTCAAATATATTTATAACAACAAAATATATCTTTCACGCATTCTGTAATAATATAAGAATTGTAATTCTGTGTCATTAAAATAAGTTATGTAGTTTGAAATTGTTTACTTTCATCTTTAGTCAGAGCATACATGCATTGACATTATAGACAGACGACTGCGTTTACAGGGGCTTTGAAAAAAATCTGACAATTGCCAATAGCCTTTTTCAAAAACTATCCATTTGTACCATTAAGAAGAGGACTAATAAAAAAAACTAAGAATTAATAGTTAAAGCACACATGCAAGTATACACTATGATTATGTCATTGTTATCAAATACAATTAAGTTTGAAAAATGCTGACACATGTCTCATTTATTTTTACTGGTATAACGCCGAGTCAACACAATTAAGGTCATTAAAGGGCGTCCAGCGCACCTTTCCTGGCTTTCCTGGACCATTGTCTGTATCTAGTACTCACCTATCCTTCCACAAGACCGGAAACTTCTCCATATATCATATTAATGAAGAAGAATTGACATTATTGACAAATTTTCATGGAAGGGTATAACTTCTTCGGGTTGGATTCCGGCACGCTACCAACTGCGCTATCAACCCGGGTTGACACACATCTCAATTTGATTTTAATAATTTCCATTCATAATTGTGAACAAGCCACCAAAAAAAGGACTAAAATCAATTTTAATTGCTGCAAAAAAATAGAATCGACACAAGCTGAGATTACTGTCTGTTAAAAAATATAATACAAAGCTAGCACATAGAAACTGAATTAGAGTTACAAAACGATACACACTACGCGTACGCGACCAGTATTTACTCCATTGAATATTTTCGGTGGGCAGAGTTATACTCTGAAAGTTGTTTACTTTCGCATACATGTAGCGTAAGTTAGTTAGTGATTCCAACATATTGAGCGTAGATAATCTAAGTCAACATTTTGTTTACCCGTATAAATGTGTTGTATAAATATTATGGTTGTACACAACACTTTTATAACACCGATATTGTAATGTTAATTATTTACAATTCCTTAATGTATAAAATTGAAATGCTTTTCCTCAATTTACTTTATCTTCAAATTTACGAGCTTCGTCGTAGACAACTAGGTATTGAAGGTGGAGTCTAGGGTGGAGAGAGAAGGTGGGTTATTAAATAATTAAGAGCACCATCTATCGGAATGCACATTGGTAGACTATATACTTTAGTGAACAATTTAAGGGACAGACAACACAAGCTGGCATAGTTTTTTATGTATGAGATGTCATGCTAGAAGTAACACTCTTTTTCTTTGTTGAAAATTGCTGAAGCGCGAGGAGAGTAATCTTATACTTTTTTTTACCATTAGATGTTAGATATATACATACACTTGATTCACAGACCACTCCATGTGGCATAAAACAAAAGCAAAGCAAAATTTGTCAAAGTCTTTTATGTGGAAAGGTGAGAGGGCAATATAATGATTTTGCTTTTGTTAGTCTCTGACCAAGATAACTAAAGTTTAAATACTTCTTCTGGCTTTACTAAACAAATACAAATACATGTCACATATAGTGCAAACATAGAATGCTCAGAATACATATTTGCAGCAGTGGCATGCATGTAGCTATAAGTGAAAATTTTCTTTTTCTGATCTCACAAACTGATATAAAAAGTCTGAATTGACGATTGTTTTGTTTCTGTGATGTTGTTTTCTTTGTTGTTACAAATATTTTTACACAAATTTAACTTGATGTAACTTCTCTGCTAAAATAAAGTCATTTATCTGTTTTAGATGATATCATTTAATGTTGAAACTAATAAGATATTTTTCATCTAATTATACCCCCGCTTCGAAGAAGAGGGGGGTATACTGTTTTGCCCTTGTCTGTCCGTCCGTCCGTTACAAAATTTCCGTCGCAGTTTTCTCAGCAACTATTACATGCAGCAGCCTAATACTTTGCATATTGCTTCATCCCATAGTCCCATGTGGTGTAAAGCGATTTCATGCTCCTTGCTCATCTACTTTCTGTTTGTCGCATAATTTTACATTTTTGCGGGGGTATCACTAGTGAGCATTAGCTCACAGATTTACTTGTTATTCCACATTTCACTATAAAGCATGAAAGAACCACTTTACATTGTATGTATGGTAGATTTAAAATCATCATATCAGCTGTTATAGTTACTATCACAATATCACAAAACAACAATTACTTTTCTTGTTGAGAATTTTTCCTAAAAAAAAACATGCAATTCTTAGTAACTGACTGCTACCATGGTAACAATATATATCCAGGAAGTTGACTTTACATATTTCTTACATTTTCCTTAAATTATTTATCCTTAAAGTCTAGGCAAGACAGAATATGTAAATTATTGTAAAATTGTATAATTCATTTTGATTTGTTTGAAATCTGGTTTCTATAGCAACTGAAGACTTTAGATCATGGAAGTATTCCATCGTAGAAGTATTTCTAGAAATCATGGAACATTTATGCTAATAGAAACAATTCTGAGAGCTCTGTGTTATGTCCTCTCTCAATCTTGAATGTAATTGAAATATAATTGAAAACAGTTTCTTTTGTAGTTTGGATATTATTTAGGTTTAGATTTCTTGATTTCTTAAAAATGTAAACTTTGAACATTTTTTATTAAATGTTGCCTTGTAAACTAATGTAATTGTTGATAGATTTTAGTTTTAAGTGATTCTGTGACTTAAATTCTTCTTGTACGGTTGTTGATGGTTAACTATAGTAAATCTACTTTCTCATCTTTATGTTGTAGACATATTGAGACTGACAGAGTACCATAAAGCTTTGTTTAACCCTGTTGCTTCAAGCCTGGTCGCGGTAGGTCATATCCTACACATGAGTTGTCGGTCTCGTGGTAATGTAAGTCAGTACTTGGGATAGAAAAGTGTCCAGGAAACCTATAGTAGGAAGAGCTGGCCGTCATATTATATAACCTAAATATGTGTTGAATGAGACACTGAAAAAAAAAATCTATGTATAGAAATCTTTCTAGAACTGACTATAAGTTTAAGTTCCTTTAGTTTTTTTCTTGTCCTGTTTAGGAACTATTGATGAATCACCTGTAGTCAGTCAGTCAGTGTTGTTGAAAATATGTAAGTAGAAAAATAACATGAGCTTGTTTCTTTTCCAGATACTGGTGAATATTTTATTGGAATAGTAGACTCCACCTACAATTCTGGTAGACTCCGCCCTGGGGAGGTAACCAAGAGAAATTATACATTAAAACTATGGTGGGGACAATGTTTATATTGGAATGTAAGTGAGGAGGAGTGGCTATCTGATGGATGTAATATTTCCCAGGATTCTACTCTAGAAGTAACTAAATGTTCTTGTAATCATCTGACAACATTTGGTGGAAGAATTCAACTTGTTCCTAATAAACTCTCTTTTACTGATATGGAAGGATTCTTTAGGTAGGTTTATAGCGTACTTGCTGTGACTTTATGTGTGTAGGAGCAATGGTATAGTCCATTTTTCTCAACTGTCAAAGTTTGAATAATTTCACGGTAATTGAATACACACTACCACAATATTACGAGTGTTAGACAAAGAAAATGAAGTCACCGTGAAGTTATTCATGTTTTGACAGTTGTGAAAAAACAAACTATATGAAGGTAAGCCATGTTTGAGAAAATGGAGTCAAGGATTTAGGTCTCACTTTGATTATTGATAATATCTATTAACAAAAGATAATGTACCAGTGATTGTTTCACTTCACCCAGGAAAGATGGTATAATTTTGTTGTGAAATTGATATATTTGCCCTAGTTTCTTGCAAGATCAGTAATTACCATGAATCATTGTTTTTATTATTTTTGGTATACTTAGTCTGTTTTGGTTAATCAATATTGCCATTGTCTGTGTATACAGTACCACCAGATTAATTGCAGTTTAAAACTGTCAGCCCAATGATAAAATCTCTGGTCAAATTCTGAATAATCAATTGATTTATTTATTGATAATAATCACATTCTCTTGCAAAAGAAACATAAAGAAAATCAAGATCTCCCATTAATTGCCACTAATTGGTTAGGTTTAACTAGTCATGTGATCTAGTAACCAACCCATCTAATAGAAGTCCATGGTTTCATGAAATATCTGACTTTACTTCTCAAGTGTTGAATTTTATTTTACATTTATATGACTTTATGTATATTTAGTGGTTTTATGGAAAGGTCCGTAAAATTAGTTAATACAAACCATTCGGTTATTGCAACATTATATGATTTTTGATAATTATTAAGTCCAAAATGCCGTGCTTTATTTTAGAAAGTAAAAGGTTCCTATTAAAAAATACCATTCCACTATTAAAGACCATCAATTTTAATGGTCCTTGTGATGGAATTTTACTGTCATGATACAACAGTTATATTACTATTTATATAAATCCATATTTTAGGACGACTATTTATTCTGTAATTAATATTTGAAATGTAATATTATGAAGGCTAAATCTGACTTGAACTGTTACATGACTTTCCATTCTATAGCCTGTATCTATTTCAGACATGATTTTTTATAATTACATTGAATTTTGTGTCACATTCTGTGTCATGATTCAACTTATTGAACCTAATGAAATAATGAAAACTTTTATCATATTACTTTGTAGGTGTAAAATATTTCCATGGATTCAATAATCATAATTTCAATATGTTCAATACTTCTTGTACTAAGTGAATATTATATGACAAGTCATGACAAGTTCTATTTATAAAATATTTTTCATAATGAGTCTGTAGAATGTCTTTTGGTGTGATCTTTTTTACATTTATATGAACTTTGTTGTGACCATTAGTGGTACATTCTTTGTCTATTTTTGACCTTGAACTTTGACCTTCCATGTAATATTGATATACCTCAGGTATTTTAAGTGTAAAAATCTCATAATGTAAATGAACTAAGTGATCCGATCCTTTTGAATGACATTAAATTGACCAATATCAATGGACAAACATATGTTCATATGATTAAACAGAAGTTTAAAACTTTCTGTTATGATTTAAGTTATATTATTGTCAATAAAAACAATGTCTTGATTATGACTATCAGTCAATTTATCACCTATAGACTATACAATAGTATTCACAATTATTGTGATACTTGCTGTTATATTTTCAGTTTAAACAGAAATCTAGTGACCTTGACCTTGGTGTGTGTAGTTATCATTATATATTGTATATCATTGTTCCTTTGTTACCAAGCTGATCTCCATGACAACAGGAAAGGTGGAATTGTTTATCTCTTAGATAACTCTCCTATGGATCAACAGAAATTTGAGATAACCGTGGAAACAGGATTTTGGAAAGGCGCTGGTTCCACTGCTAAGGTTGGTTGCTATAGTAACCTATTTTCTATTTTAGAACAGTAGGACTTGTATTGATGAATAATTTAGATTTATCTCCAATCTGATTAAATTCATCTACTAGTAATTTAGTAAGTAAGAGCTTTATTTAATCACCATACCTATACCATGTGACAGGTTAGTGATCAATGTGGGACAAAACATCAAGAAGAACCACCCTCAGGTGAGGTTTTCTTTCATAACCTTCTTATACGCCCGTTTTGAAAAAACGGTCGTATTATGTTATGCTGTTGTCCGTCTGTTCGTCTGTCCGTCTGTCCGTCCGTGGACAATTGCTTGTCCGGATGATAACTCAAGAAAGGATGAACCTAGGTTCCTCAAATTTTATGTGTTGATAGCCCTTGGGTGGAGGAGGTTCCCTATTGATTTTGAGACCCCAGGGTTAAAGGTCAAGGTCACTTGGACTTAAAATAGGTAAAACTTGTCCGGACAATAACTGAACCACCAATGTACCCAAGTTCACCAAATTTAATGTAAGAGTAGCCCATGTGTCAAAGATGTTCCCTATTGGTTTTGGGGCCCCTGCGTCAAAGGTCAAGGTCACAGTGGCATCATATGGGAAAAAAACTTGTCCTGACAATAACTTAACAACCAATCTACCTAGGATCACCAAATTTCATGTGAGAGAAGCCCATGTGTCAAGGATGTTCCCAATCGGTTTTTGGGCCCCTGGGTCAAAGGTCAAGGTCACAGGGACATCAAATTGAAAAACCTTGTCCGGACCATAACTCAACAACGCCTGTACCTAGGTTCACCAAATTTTATGTAAGAGTAGCCCATGTGTCAAAGATGCGCCCTATAGGTTTATGGGGCCCCAGGTTCAAAGGTCAAGGTCACAGGGGCATTATATGGAAAAACTTTGTCCGGACAATAAATGAAACACCAATGTACCTAGGTTCACCAAATTTCATGTGAGAGTAGCCCATGTGTCAAGGATATGCACTATTGATTTTGGGGCCCCTGGGTCAAAGGTCAAGGTCACAGTGGCATCATATTGAAAAACATTGTCCGGGTAATAACTCACTAATGACTGTACCTAGGTTCACCAAATTTCATGTGTGAGTAGCCCCTGTGTCAAGGATGTACCTTATCAGTTTTGGGAAAACAGGGTTAAATTTAAATCTTAAACCAGCAGATATCAAATTACCAAGCTGTGACTTCAAATGTTCTATCAATATGTTTATAAAGTCAAAATGGCAAACAATGAAACACTTGTCCAGACAATAACTGAACCACCAATGTACCTAGGTTCTCCAAATTTTATGTGAGGGTAGCCCTTGGGTAAAGGTTATGCCCTATTGGTTTTGGGGCTCCTGGGTCAAAGGTCAAGGTCACAGGGGCATCATATTGAAAAACCTTGTTTGGACAATAACTCATCAACGACTGTACCTAAGTTCACAAAATTTTATGTGAATGTAGCCCTTGTGTCAAGGATGTTCCCAATAGGTTTCTGGGCCCCTGGGTCAAAGGTCAAGGTCACAAAGACATCATATGGAAAAACCTTGTCCAGACAATAACTGAACCACCAATGTACCTAGGTTAACTAAATTTTATGTGAGAGTAGCCCATGTGTCAAAGTTATGCCCTATTGGTTTTGGGGCCCCTGGGTCAAAGGTCAAGGTCACAGGGGCATCATATTGAAAAACATTGTCCGTGTAGTAAATCAACAATGACTGCACCTGAGTTCACCAAATTTCATGTGAGAGTAGCCCATGTGTTAAGGATGTGTCTTATCAGTTTTGGGGAAACAGGGTCAAGTTTAAACCTTCAACCAGAAGATATCAAATTACCAAGCAGTGACTTCAAATGTTCTATCAATATGTTAATAAAGTCAAAATGGCAAACAATGAAACACTTGTCCAGACAATTACTGAACCACCAATGTACCTAGGTTCATCAAATTCTATGTCAGGGTAGGCCTTGTGTCAAGGATATGCCCTATTGGTTTTGGGGCTCCTGGGTCAAAGGTCAAGGTCACAGGGGCATCATATTGAAAAACCTTGTTTGGACAATTACTCATCAACGACTGTACCTAGGTTCAGAAAATTTAATGTGAATGTAGCCCTTGTGTCAAGGATGTTCCCAATAGGTTATGGGCCCCAGACCCAAAGGTCAAGGTCACAGAGGCATCATATGGAAAAACCTTGTCCAGACAATAACTGAACAACCAATGTACCTTGGTTCACTAAATTTTACGTGAGAGTAGCGGAAGTGTCAAGGTTATGCTCTATTGGTTTTGGGGCCTCTGGGTCAAAGGTCAAGGTCACAGGGGCATCATATTGAAAAACATTGTCCGGGTAATTACTCAACAATGACTGTACCTAGGTTCACCAAATTTCATGTGAGAGTAGCCCATGTGTCAAGGATGTGCCTTATCAGTTTTGGGGAAACAGGGTCAAGTTTAAACCTTCAACCAGAAGATATCAAATTACCAAACAGTGACTTCAAATGTTCTATCAATATGTTAATAAAGTCAAAATGGCAAACAATGAAACACTTGTCCAGACAATAACTGAACAACCAATGTACCTAGGTTCACTAAATTTTATGTGAGAGTAGCCCATGTGTCATGGTTATGTCCTATTGGTTTTGGGGCCCCTGGGTCAAAGGTCAAGGTCACAGGGGCATCATATTGAAAAACATTGTCCGTGTAGTAAATCAACAATGACTGCACCTAAGTTCACCAAATTTCATGTGAGAGTAGCCCATGTGTCAAGAATGTTCATTATTGGTTTTGGGGCCCCTAGGTCAAGTTTAAACCATCATCCAGAAGATATCAAATTACCAAGCAGTGACTTCAAATGTTCAATCAATATGTTAACAAAGTCAAAATGGCAAACCATGGCAATAATGCTATATTTAATAAGTAACATGAATTTAGTTCACCAAATTTTATGTGAGGGTAGCCCATGTGTCAAGGATGTTCCCAATTGGTTTTGGGTCAAAACTGGGTCAAAGATTGAGGTCACAGGGGCATCATGTGGACAATCCTTGTCCAGACAATAACTTTATATGTAATGTGTTGATAGCTCTTTGGTATTGGATGTTCTCTTTTGATTTGGAGACCCCAGGGTCAAAAGTCAAGGTCACAGGGACTTAATTCATATTGAAACATTTTCGGGACAGTAACTCAATAATGATTGTACCTACATTGTAGGTTTTCCAAATTTTATTTAAGGGGAGCCTTAATGTCTAGCATATGCCCCTTTGGTTTTAGGTCCCTGGGTTAAAGGTCAAAGTCACAAGAAAAATCATGAGGAAAAACCTTGTCCAACAACCAACTTTACCTGAGATCACCAAATTTTATGTATCAATACTCTTTGGGTCAAGGGCAAGAACTTTTGGTTCTGAGGCCCCAGGGTCAAGATCACTGGAAGTTTGTATGGGAAAACTTTGTGTCGGTGATAACTCAACCATGGCTGTACCTAGGTTCTCAAAATCTTTGCTTTGGATAGCCCTCCAGTTAAGGATGGGACCTATTCTGAGATCCCAGGGTCATTGGTCAAGGTCACAGGGACTTCATATGAGATAGAACACAGCATGGACTGCACACGGGCGTATAATGCCCCGCCCAGCGGAGCTCTTGTTAAATATTTACCATTCTGTATGAGATTACATGGAGTGTCCATCTTTCTAATAAGAAACTGTTATGTTGAAGGCTTATTTGAAAAAATTAACACACTTTTAGTGAAGTGAAACATCTTCTTTGAAAAAGTAAAACACATCTCCCTTAGTGTTGTGTTCATGTGATATTATCTTACACTTATCACAAGACGTGTTGTGTTTATGTCATAGTCTCTTACACTGATCACAAGACGTGTTGAGTTCATGTAACAGTCTCTTACGCTGATCACAAGACGTGTTGAGTTCATGTGACAGTCTCTTACACTGATCACAAGACGTGTTGTGTTTATGTCATAGTCTCTTACACTGATCACAAGACGTGTTGAGTTCATGTAACAGTCTCTTACACTGATCACAAGACATGTTGAGTTCATGTGATAGTCTCTAACACTGATCACAAGACGTGTTGAGTTCATGTGATAGTCTCTAACACTGATCACAAGACATGTTGAGCTCATGTGATAGTCTCTAACACCGATCACAAGACGTGTTGAGTTCATGTAACAGTCTCTTACACTGATCACAAGACATGTTGAGTTCATGTGACAGTCTCTTACACTGATCACAAGACGTGTTGAGTTCATGTGATAGTATCTTACACTGATCACAAGACGTGTTGAGTTCATGTAACAGTCTCTTACACTGATCACAAGACATGTTGAGTTCATGTGATAGTCTCTAACACTGATCACAAGACATGTTGAGTTCATGTGATTGTCTCTTACACCGATCACAAGACATGTTGAGTTCATGTAACAGTCTCTTACACTGATCACAAGAGGTGTTGAGTTAATGTGACAGTCTCTAACACTAATCACAAGACGTGTTGAGTTCATGTGATAGTATCTTACACTGATCACAAGACGTGTTGAGTTCATGTAACAGTCTCTTACACTGGTCACAAGACGTGTTGAGTTCATGTGACAGTCTCTTACACTGATCACAAGACGTGTTGTGTTTATGTCATAGTCTCTTACACTGATCACAAGACGTGTTGAGTTCATGTAACAGTCTCTAACACTAATCACAAGACGTGTTGAGTTCATGTGACAATCTCTTACACTGATCACAAGACATCATGCTGTATAGACACAGTGTTAATGAAGCAGTTATATATAGTTCCCAAATCATCTACAATACTACTGTGTATCACATCTTCAATGCCAGTTTATAGCCTCATGTGGGTATTATTGAAATCTGCCAAGAATTAAAAGACTAACGGCTTTTTAAAACTTTTGAGTCAAGGCAGATTTTTCCCTGTTTTCTCTCTCAAACCGTAGAAACATTTGTGTTGTCATAGTCACATGGTATTGCCTAAATTTCTACAATAATTCATTTTGTTATATATAATATTTGTTCTATGATTCCTATAATGTCTGTGTTTATTTAATGTCATACAATGATATGATAGAAAGTTTTATGTATCAAGTATTGATGAAGACTGATGAACATATACATCATTCTTTGTTTGATTTATTTTTGGTTCCTGTTCGATAGATTTTATTATACAATAAAAAATGCTCAAACTCTAGATCAATATATCATTACATTATAGATCAGTTTTATTTTACATTATAGATCAGTAATATATTACATTATAGATCAGTGTTATATTACATTATAGATCAGTGTTATATTACATTATAGATCAGTATTATATTACATTATAGATCAGTGTTATATTACATTATAGATCAGTGTTATATTACATTATAGATCAGTGTTATATTACATTATAGATCAGTGTTATATTACATTATAGATCAGTGTTATATTACATTATAGATCAGTGTTATATTACATTATAGATCAGTATTATATTACATGGTGAAGAAGGCATGTCAGAAACAAGAGAACTTATCAGTGAAGATGATAGACCAATGTTTGAAAGAAATTCTAGAGATAAATTTATACTATCGTAAGTTGTAAACTTTAACCTTTTACATCTACTGTCTTACACCAAGTTGCATGGGGTCAGAATTTCAGGACTTGACTATAATTTGAAGATTTTGGAGTTTTGGGGAAACTCCTTTTTAGTCATAGAGCTGGGTTTTGTTAAATTTGAAGTTTTATTCATTGAATATATATACATCATATTATGACACTTGTAAGTGGTTGAGGAAACTGCCAACATTTATTGGTGTACAAAATTTAACCACAAATATACAACTGACATTGTTAAGTGTCTCTAAGTTGGTAGATGTCATGAAATACATTGTGAAAGACATTGAGGGTTGCCAGCAAGAATGTAGTAACCCGCTCTTTAACACAATGCACTTACTACAGTTTTTCAGGCAACCCTCGAGTCATGTACTCTTGTCAAGAGAATGTTTTATAGTATAATGTACAAGAACTTTACATGACAAAAGTTGTCTCCATTTTACTGCTAAGTTACTGAATGGTGTGAAACCGGAAGAAGTTGTTTAAAAGTTTATACCAATCCACCAATATAAAATTAGTATAACTACTATTCCATTCACACTTTGTGAAGAGTAAACAGTAATCTAGTTGTCTGGGACAACCAGCTTTACATTCAGACAACTTAGATTCTTCAAGGACAATTTACATTGTGTGAATATTAGATGATAAAATGTTATTGAAATAATTATTAGATTAATCATAGATATTTATTTTCCATGTCTGAAGTAGATACCATATATGTCTCTTGTCTGAAGAATGAAAAAATGAAAAAAAGGCATGGTGTGGAAATCTAACACAATATGTGTCACACATTATATGTGAACTAGTGTAAAAAGTCTGTTGGCTTGGAAATTAAACACACATCATGTTTGTACGGATATATTGCTTTACTGAAGTTCTTGTATTACAAATGATATTTTGAGAAAAACGGACAATGCTTACCACAAGTAATTTTACTATAATTAAAACTTATAATGTAAATATGTAATATTAGTTGAATCATATGTTGACAAACTAATTAATGCTGATTTTTAGAATTTGATCATATGACTTTTTGTTTCTTGTTTTTTCATTGGTAAATGTGAATCAGTGTATCCTAAAATCAGGAAACTGTCCAAGAACTTTTGGAGGGCACTGTATTGATTAGTTTTCTATCCTAAAATAAACATTACACTGTTATATAACAAGTTTTTATATTTAGTAAAGTGACAATGTTTTACCATATATAGAAATATTGTCTGGTAAGAGTATCAAAAACAACACATCGTCATATGATCCATTATAGCATTATTTACAGATTTTTAACAGAATTAGCAGAAAATAATCTAATTTAGTAGAATATCAATATTACCATACATATATAATTATATATATATATATAGACAAAGTGTATTGTTCGTTTTTTCTCAACTGTCGAAGCATGAATAATTACACGGTGAATGCTTGTGTTAAAATTATAGTCGTAATACATCCATGAGTTTCCTAAAATGTGTATTATGATCGAGAAAAGCTGCTTAAGCCGTATGATATGTTTTAGTCAGCTTATTTTTATTTACAATTAGGCCGCTAGTACAAAACAATACATTCAGTCACCGTGAAATTATTCAAGCTTTGACAGTTGAGAAAAAAACGGACAATACAGAAATACATACTATAATACTTCATGTACTGCTACATGTACGGTACACTAAAACCTGTGTTAGAGGTCACCCCTGTATTAAAGTAATGTAATGGCAATTTATTGTCTAAGTTTCATGCTAATGAACATTCACTGACTTCACAGCTATTACCCCTGGTATTGAGCTACTAGTATCTGTCTATCAATCTCCCGGGAGTCTTGCTCCACCTAATGCAGTAGACAAATTGACTGACACAATGGAATTTAATCATTTTGGCAGGTACCCATTTACACCTGGATAAAGTGACGTAATTGCAGGTAGATATCTTCCTCGAGGAAATAAGCAGTGCCTGCTACTTTTGTATTTCCTGAATGTTTAACAGAGGTTTGACCATGTTTGATAATTGGACAATTAGAATGAACAATGGCCGAGCAGCTGAATTTGTGTTGCCTTGAAAATTCTCAAGCTTTGTTACCAGTTATTTAACAATTGTATAAAATTTATATGATACATTTTTACAGACTACCAGACAGTATTGGTAAAATCTGGAAGATACAAGTATGGCATAATAACTTTGGTCCATCACCAAGTTGGTATCTTAGTAGAGTGATTGTAAGAGATTTAAATAATGGTAAATTATTATATTTTATTGTTAAATTGATAAGTGTTGCTTTGGATAGTGTTGGTGTTTAATGGACTGTCTGCCCTGTACAACTAAGACTGTTAAAAACTGTGCAAAACTAATTATTGGTATTAGATTTTTTATGGCATTTGAGTCTTGAGCCAGCTTCCTGGTTAGTCAGTTCTTTGCAAAAGGTTAAAATGTCTAGCTAATTGGATAATGGAGAGGTGGGTCATTCTAATGAATTAAAAAAAATTACGTTTTTCGATATAATTGTCTTATGAAACTACATTTACCTGTAGTTCAGAGAGTCAATGTATTTATCTATTTAAGAAAAAGTTTTAAACATGAGTATTTAAAATGTTAACTTCAAGAAGTTATTTCAGTAATTAAACTAATATGTTTATTTAGGAAGTCAGTATATATTAATAATGTTTATTTAGGAAGTCAGTATATATTAATAATGTTTATTTAGGAAGTCAGTATATATTTATAATGTTTATTTAGGAAGTCAGTATATATTTATAATGTTTATTTAGGAAGTCAGTATATATTAATAATGTTTATTTAGGAAGTCAGTATATATTAATAATGTTTATTTAGGAAGTCAGTATATATTTATAATGTTTATTTAGGAAGTCATATGTTTATAATGTTTTTATTTAGGAAGTCAGTATATATTAATAATGTTTATTTATGAAGTCAGTATATATTTATAATGTTTATTTAGGAAGTCAGTATATATTTATAATGTTTATTTAGGAAGTCAGTATATATTAATAATGTTTATTTAGGAAGTCAGTATATATTAATAATGTTTATTTAGGAAGTCAGTATATATTTATAATGTTTATTTAGGAAGTCAGTATATATTTATAATGTTTATTTAGGAAGTCAGTATATTAATAATGTTTATTTAGGAAGTCAGTATATATTAATAATGTTTATTTAGGAAGTCAGTATGTATTTATAATGTTTATTTAGGAAGTCAGTACACATATTTATAATGTTTATTTAGGAAGTCAGTACACATATTTATAATGTTTATTTAGGAAGTCAGTACACATATTTATAATGTTTATTTAGGAAGTCAGTATATATTTATAATGTTTATTTAGGAAGTCAGTACACATATTTATAATGTTTATTTAGGAAGTCAGTACACATATTTATAATGTTTATTTAGGAAGTCAGTACACATATTTATAATGTTTATTTAGGAAGTCAGTACACATATTTATAATGTTTATTTAGGAAATCAGTACACATATTTATAATGTTTATTTAGGAAGTCAGCACACATATTTATAATGTTTATTTAGGAAGTCAGTTTATTTAGGAAGACAATATATATTTATAATGTTTATTTAGGAAGTCAGAATATATTTATAATGTTTATTTAGGAAGTCAGTATATATTTCTATGTGAGAAATGGTTAGCTGTGGAGGAGGAAGATGGGAAAGTAGAAAGAGAATTTATGGTTTTAGATACAACATTACAATTTACGAAGGTTTGTTGAAATATTTGAATATTTTATCATTCATTTTTATCTGAATGTTGAAGTCATATCTTTATAATGTTATATAAACCATCTAGGCTTAGTTTAAATCTCCAAGTTGCTACTCAGGCTTGCAGAAAGGATGCCTAGCTGATACATAGACATGAGTCTAAACATTTCACTTAGTTTTCTATTTACATGATCAGAATGCATGTATCAAGTATAGATCTTATAATGTTACCAATCCACCTCAGAGGCACCGGTGTTATAACCCTTGAATTTACTTCATTAATAATTCAAATTTATGGGTTTTTTCTCCAGTGATACAAACAAAACTAGTCTGTTACCATGAAAAGTATATTAACAGAAAACTGCAGGATTAATTTTGTGAGACACAGTTTCAAGCAAGTTTATGTTGAAAAGGTTTTCATGTACCTAATCAGTGGGGATGTAAAATCTTAATATTTTGAGTTACGTGTTATATCTATGCTCAATGTTTAGTTTTATAACATACATGCATATCTGAGAAATCTTATGAAAAGTGACACATTGTTTTAACTTATCAAAAATTTAAACTGTTGATGTATGAACTCAGTTTTAATAGAATTCATGGTAAAATTTCCACACTTAAGCATTAGTTTCACATATCAAGGGTACTGAATCAATTCGTCTCTCTAATGTCCAAATTGTTCATCCACTTAAATTGCTTGTAAGTGATTAATATGTCTGAGAGTTTAAAGTTTTACGCAGTTACATTTATACAAGATGAATAATAAATCTTCCAGAAAATATTGTCACATTTATTGTCTGGCATTTTTGTAATACTTCCTGATGGTTTGAATACTTTTTGGACTTGTCAGACCATCTGATGGTTTCACGTTGACTTTAAAGCATACTTAGCTCATGTTAAGGAAATTTTAACAGAATAAAAAACATTCTTCAGCCAGCTTTTTGGTCCTGGTAACCAAGTATTTAGTCAGTATGATATAATGTTTCTGACTTAATGAAATAGTAATGTCAGTTTGGATGGGCCATTCTAAAGCTGTCTATTTACTCAGTACCTGACTAAAACTGTAAGCCCTCACTCTTGCCCCAAATAATATAAACCATTCTACATGCACCCTCATGCTATAGACTATTACTGATTGCTATGGTTATGCCATTTGATACTGGATCAATGTCTTAAACCATTGTTCAAGCCTCCATATTCCTGACCAATACCAATAGCTCATATAGTTCATTTCCTATACATGGGTGAAATGTTATCGACCATTTTACATGCCCCTCCATATGGGACTAATGTCCTATAGCATGATACATTATTATCTATCAAAGGTAAGTCTACACTATGTTCTATTTGTAGCTGTATGAAATGAAGACATGGGAATATATGGCAGATTTTCACGTATGGTTATCACTGTTAACATGTCCACCTTATAGTGGTTTTATGAGAACAGAGAGATTAACTGTATGTTTAACAATGTTGATGACTTATATGTGTCTAAATGCTGTATGGTATAAGTCATCAATAACTGAGGTAAATTTTCTCTTTATAAATCTTCGGTTAAATAGGAAATATATAGTGCATATTGGTATTGCAAAAAATTTAATACTTTCATTCTTGGTTAAGTGCAGTTGTACCAATATTGTCAACTATTGTATAAAGAATGTTCATTATTATAATATTGTCTTGGAAGAAAACCACATTTATTATAAATATCTAGTGTAAGATATTGTATTGTAACTGTAGTGTTTTGTTACAAAATGTATTATGAGAAATCTGTGGAATGGAAAGATTTAAAGGTTTTTGACTTCTTTTCTAATGGCTGGTAGTTTTGAGGTCATTCAAACATTGTATATTTATACAGAGATTTGCAACAAAGAAATGCTTCTTTGAATGGAAAAACTATTCTGGTTAAAACTAGCTCTAAAGATCATCAAATACTTGACCTTTTTCCTTGACTGACAAAAGTATGTTGTTAAAAACTGTTTGGACCAAACATGTGAAGTCTTACACATGTCATAGTTTAAAATGCCAGTAGAACATGGGATGTGAACTCCAATGTAAGGCAACTACATGACTGCTTGTTGGACATCTGCTCGCAATTTCAATCTGATTTTCACCAAACTTTGTGTGTTACAAGGATAGCTTGAATGAGTACCAAAATACCCTTAGACACTAGGGTTATGTCCTTTGACTTGAGTGGCATTATTTTAGATTGATGTATATATATTTCCAGTATCGTGGAGAGTTTGGTTTATTAGATTTATCATGGAGAAATTTAACTGTTGGTGCTATATGTTGTGCTGTTGTCATACCAACTAGTAGATTGTTAGAATTCTTGTTTAGAAGAAGTAAGGTAAGTCAAAATATACTTTATATTACAATCCAGGATTAGATGGTACAAAACATGGCCACATATAAAAATGAAACAAAAACATAATGCATTTCTAATGCATTATAATGATATTCTGCTTCTTTCATGTACCTGCTTAGTTAAATTAATTGGTTATGTTTCTGACCACCACTCCAAGGGTTGAAAGTTTGATTGTTAGATGGCACCTTAGCATGTCTTTGTAAAATCTGGTCACAAAAAGATTTCTATGGCAATATGCCCACCTACCTCTGTATAATGAAGTAAGACTGTCAGAAACTGGTCAGGAGTTATGTTTAGTACAAGCTTAAAAACTTGAATCTAGAGATCTATGCATATCTAATTACAGAAAATTGACTAACTGCCTCATTATGACTGAAGTGTTGAAATGAGGAACTTTTTTCTTTTTGTATTAAGCATTTAGGCCACAACAAGTTGATCATGTGTTCTACTGATTTTTCTGGGGAAAAAATGTGACGAGCGAGCAAAGAAAAAAACATTTAAAAAGTCTTTATTCACTTGCTTTATATAGCGGTTTGACCAAATTTTTATGAGCGAGCGAGGAAATAAAAATAGTTTTTTTTGTAAAAACTGTCAAAATTAAAGTGCGAGCGAATTCATAGAACATATGATCAACTTGTTGTGGCCTTAGAATTTAATAAATCATCAAAAATCTCATGATTTTACATTCACCAAGGTAATCATAATAACAGAACTTTAGTGTAATTATCTCAAGTCATCTCAAACTATATTTATTGTCTATGTTGGACCTTTACTTATTGTTTTAGATATAACTTTATATATATTTGTATATAGACAGTTGCTCTAGACTTATATTATCAAATATAATGATAAAGTTATATAGTAGATTGTTTTATAATGGCTGATATGCACATTGGTAGCCATTTTAGATTAGTATCGACCAATCATATTTGAGCTCTCTCAGTTTAAGTCATAATTATTATATTATTGTAATTATATAGGAATATTTTATACTGTATATTTATTGCACAGAAAATTGTATAGATTTGTTTAAGAAATAAGAATATGTCTGGTTTTTATTTATTGTATTATTACATAATGTACGGTGCTTACTTCCGAACTTTCAGCAAATTCTTTGTAGTCTGTGCACTTTGGTAAAAGCTACCTGGGTTTTTAGGTGTACTTATGTACTTATGGTTGAATCGTTACTTTATGACAATAAATGGATTAAACAGTTTGTTTGGAATTGCCTATTGCAGTTAATGGGGCATAGCCAAAAGGTTTTGATTGACCAATAAGTGCTTTGCCTGAAACTACATTTTAGCATATCTGTATAAGGATAAATATGTTCCTATATATTATTCTTAGATTTAGAATAGGTAATGAATGATTTTAACTGCACACTAAGTCTATGTGAATATAGTCTATAAATGTCATATCACTCATCAATTACTCATGTGGCTACCATTGTATCAAATTTTCTTTTTTTTTCAATATCCTAAATTGATGGTTATATTGCTATGTTTAAAGGAACATATTAGGTAAATTTAATTGTTGGGTCAGTGATGCCAATTATAAGATTTTATATTGCCTAGTTATTTCTATGTGTCCCTGATTGAAGTAAATGTGAACTGGAAATAATGTACTATATATAAGATGTGTCTATAAACTACCTCAGTAAATTTTTCCTATAAATGCCAAGTAAGGAACTAGTTTATTGATTTTATCTTTAACTGTTACTATAAAATGTTATAGGCTTGTTAAAACTGTCAGATTTGTCTCATTTATTCAACCAATTAGATCAAACCAAATTGTCAAATTATTTCTTGTTTGTAGCCAAAACATGCGTCAAGCTGTCACACTAAAGACGAGGTGTCTGATTGGGAGCCAGATTATCCGAGTGGTAAACCTAACGAACAAGAGAGTGAAGATTCATCGGAACAAGTTCAACCCATTATGACATACTCTTTATTGGATCAGTCAATTCTTAATTGGCCCAATATTCAGACATGGGCACAGAAACAATGGATGAAACGTCAACAATCTGGACGTTCTCTACCTGACTCACATAGTGGTAACAGTAGTAACCATTCTGGTCTACATCATCATAGTAGTCATAGTAGTAATAACAGACCAGGTGGTGGTATGAACTCTGTAGATCTGTCTGTACTTAATACACATGGTAAGTATATACATGAGGAGTATACATAATGGGGAGTATACACAATAGGGAGTATACTCAATAGGGAGTATACACATGGGGAGTATACACATTGGAGTTTACACAATGGGGAGTATACACATGGGAGTATACACAATGGGGAATATACACAGTGGGGAGTATACACATGGGGAGTATACATATGGGAGTATTCACAATGTGGAGTATATGCAATGGGGAGTACACACATTGGGAGTATACACATGGGAGAAAACACAATGGCGAGTATACTCATGGGAGTATACACAATGGCGAGTGTACAAATGGGAAGTTTACACATGGGGAATATACACGTGGGGAGTATATACAATTGGGAGTTTACACAAAAGGGATTATACACATGGGGAGTATACACAATTCAGAGTACACACATTGGGAGTATACACATTGGAGTATACACAATGGAGAGTATACACTTGGGAAGTATACATATGGGGAGTATACACTTGTGAGTATACACAATTGGGAGAATACACATGGGGAGTATACACAATGGGGAGTATACTCAATAGGGAGTATACACAATGGGGAGTATACACATTGGAGTTTACACAATGGGGAGTATACACATGGGAGTATACACAATGGGGAATATACACAGTGGGGAGTATACACATGGGGAGTATATACAATGAGGAGTATACACAATGGGGAATATACACAGTGGGGAGTATACACATGGGGAGTATACACAATGAGATGTATACATATGGGGAGTATAAACAATGGGGAGTACTTTGTGGGAGTGAGGAAGGCATGGGTAAGTATCAAAATTGGGTGTTGGGTGATCTGAGTGGGGGAGTGCTGTCTGAACTATACAGACAAATGACTGGTCATTTCTAGACAGGCATTTCTATATTGGCTCAAACCTCATAAAACTTTATTCTAATTAAGTAAACATTGGTAGACAATATCAGTGTTAAATTGAGCAGACTTGAGACTAAGCAATCACTGTTGTAAGAACTTTTATAATGGAACAAAAAGTACTTAGGAGATAGCAGTAAGTGTTGTTTGGTATATTTAAGTGGCAAAAATCAAACTTGATAAATATTTCAAATGAAATTTAATTTATGGAGTGCCAGTGCAATACTTATAAAACAACAATAAACTCTTTTATATATGTTTTATAGACCAAGTTCATTTTTACTCTTATCAGAGAGGAAGATATACGGAGCCCCTAAAAGGACATTTTGAAATACTTTTTTTATTTTCACAACTATTTCGTTTAAACGTAATATTATTTCGTTTTAACGAAATATTATTTCGTTTATTCGAAATATTATTTCGATTAAACGAAATAACATTACGTTTAAACGAAATAATTATTTCGTTTTTTCGAAATAATATTATTTCGTTTTTTCGAAATAATTATTTCGTTTTTTCGAAATAATTATTTCGTTTTTTCGAAATATTATTTCGTTTAAACGTAATATTATTTCGTTTAATCGAAATAATTATTTCGTTTTTTCGAAATAATTATTTCGTTTTTTCGAAATAATTATTTCGTTTTTTCGAAATAATATTATTTCGTTTTTTCGAAATAATTATTTCGTTTTTTCGAAATATTATTTCGTTTATACGAAATATTATTTCGTTTAAACGTTATAATATTTCGTTAAATCGAAATAATTATTTCGAAAAAACGAAATAATTATTTCGAAAAAACGTAATAAGTATTTCGATTAAACGAAATAATATTTCGTTAAAACGTAATAATATTACGTTTAAACGAAATAATATTTCGAAAAAACGAAATAATTATTTCGAAAAAACGAAATAATTATTTCGAAAAAACGAAATAATATTATTTCGAAAAAACGAAATAATTATTTCGTTTAAACGTAATATTATTTCGTTTAATCGAAATAATATTTCGAATAAACGAAATAATATTTCGTTAAAACGAAATAATTATTACGTTTAAACGAAATAGTTGTGAAAATAAAAAAGTATTTTAAAATGTCCTTTTAGGGGCTCCGTAAAGATACTGTAAGGAGTCAGTTAAATATCTGTTAATGGATACCTTGTCAATTGCACAATAACTTTATAACTCATGTTCATTGGTGATTATGTACAACATGATATAAAGCTCTTTATTTGATTTTTATCTGCAGGATCAATACAGTACTCAAGTTATCTCTTAATAATTTGCCTTACATTATAATTTCTAGGTAATTCAGAGCTAGATCAAGCTTCTAGTGGATTTGAAGATTGTAGTAGTCTGATTCGTCCAAAAGCTTCTGTCGACAGTACTCATACTACAGCAGCGCCATCTGTCAACGAGAGTACTCGTGTACATAAGCCGCAGTCTTTACCAGACAGTCTGAGAATATCAACAAAGCTTCCATCTGAATCTGATTACGTAAAGACAAGTAAAGCGCCATCTATATCCAGTACAAGTAGTAATAAATCGTCAAGTATGTATGATTGATCCTTGTTGACGAAGTAACCAATATAAATATTCTCTCAATATAACTTAATATAAATCATTTTGTCTGGAGGTAAAACTCTCTGCTATTTTCTTATACTGAATATCAATGTCTTACAGAGAAATTACAGAGAAAAACTTCATTTACTAAGACAAGGTTACAAAATGCAGCCATTTTTGTACATAAATTGTCTGGCTATTTCAGACAGGTTTAAATGTCTGGCTGTTTCAGACAGGTTTAAATGTCTGCTTATTGTCTGCTTATTTCAGACAGGTTTAAATGTCTGCTTATTTCAGACAGGTTTAAATGTCTGGTTATTTCTGACAGGTTTAAATGTCTGCTTATTACAGACAGGTTTAAATGTCTGGTTATTTTAGACAGGTTTAAATGTCTGGTTACATGTATTTCAGACAGGTTTAAATGTCTGGCTGTTTCAGACAGGTTTAAATGTCTGCTTATTTCAGACAGGTTTAAATGTCTGCTTATTTTAGACAGGTTTAAATGTCTGCTTATTTCAGACAGGTTTAAATGTCTGGTTATTTCTGACAGGTTTAAATGTCTGCTTATTACAGACAGGTTTAAATGTCTGGTTATTTTAGACAGGTTTAAATGTCTGGTTACATGTATTTCAGACAGGTTTAAATGTCTGGTTATTTCTGACAGGTTTAAATGTCTGGTTATTTCAGACAGGTTTAAATGTCTGCTTATTTCAGACAGGCTTAAATGTCTGGTTATTTTAGACAGGTTTAAATGTCTGGTTATTTCTGACAGGTTTAAATGTCTGGTTATTTCAGACAGGTTTAAATGTCTGCTTATTTCAGACAAGTTTATATGTCTTGTTATTTCAGACAGGTTTAAATGTCTGCTTATTTCAGACTTTTAAATGTCTGCTTATTTCAGACAGGTTTAAATGTCTGCTTATTTCAGACAGGTTTAAATGTCTGCATATTTCAGACAGGTTTAAATGTTTGGTTATTTCAGACAGGTTTAAATGTTTGGTTATTTCAGACAGGTTTAAATGTCTGCTTATTTTATACAGGTTTAAATTTGTTTCTTGTTAGCATTTTGGAGAGACCAATGATTTTAGTGTAGTTAACTGATTTTTCTAATTAATCAAATATTGCTGAGTCATTGCTGGATTTCAGCAGTGTGTCAATGAGTACTACATTATATCCTGGAATATTGGTTTTTCATGTATTGTATAAACCTCTCAATGTCCCCAATACTGAACTTCCATACTATATGGTGCTTTATTATAATGTATTATGTTAAAGAAAATCTTGTGAGTACAGAAAGACTCAAATAGTGATTATTTAAATCTAGCAGATTTTTGTATGCTCTACTGATGCTCTAGCTGGGAAAACTTTTCAAGTCATAAGTGGGCATTACCCCTAATCCATAAAAACTAGACTAAAAACAAGGAAGTACAAGTGCCTTATTATATCTCTATTGTGTTATTGCCACAATGTACAATTATGAAGATTATTCTGTGTTCTATATGCCACTGTGTAGATGTCACAGAATTATATTACAGTTATCAAACCAACTAACAGAAAGGTCATTCTATGTAAACTCTTTTGTTTGACATCAGTCACAGTGGGTGCATGTATTTAAGTCAACTTTCTATGTCAAATACTATACATATCATTCTTCAAAAGATTGATGTTAACAATAGCTCTGAGATATTCTATTACATAGTATAAACCATCTTTATATGCACACCGGTTGATGTATGTATAGAGTACCACGTGATTTTCTCAGAAACACAAGAGTTACTACCCTTGACCAATTGATATAATTCATATTATCTCTACATATTATCTATACTGTATAAAAGATGCTATTTTTTACAGTGTTACATGATAGAAGACGAAGAATACTACAACATATATATCTTCCTTATTGGTGTAGATATATAGCTTGGTGTTTATGTGTTATAATATGTGTTACCTGTGCTACAATAACCATTATGTATGGATACAGGTATGTTTATGTGTTATAATATATAGCTGGGTGTTTATGTGTTGAAATATATATAGCTTGGTGTTTATGTGTCTTAATATGTGTGACCTGTGCTACAATAACCATTATGTATGGATACAGGTATGTTTATGTGTTATAATATATAGCTTGGTGTTTATGTGTTGTAATATATAGCTTGGTGTTTATGTGTCATAATATGTGTGACCTGTGCTACAATAACCCTATGTATGGATACAGGTATGTTTATGTGTTATAATATATAACTGGGTGTTTGTGTGTTGTAATATATATAGCTTGGTGTTTATGTGTCATAATATGTGTGACTTGTGCTACAATTACCATTATGTATGGGTACAGGTATGTTTATGTGTTATAATATATAGCTCAGTGTTTATGTGTTGTAATATATAACTTGGTGTTTATGTGTCATAATATGTGTGACCTGTGCTACAATAACCATTATGTATGGGTACAGGTATGTTTATGTGTTATAATATATAGCTCAGTGTTTATGTGTTGTAATATATAGCTTGGTGTTTATGTGTCATAATATGTGTGACCTGTGCTACAATAACCATTATGTATGGATACAGGTATGTTTATGTGTTATAATATATAGTTTGGTGTTTATGTGTTATAATATATAGCTTGGTGTTTATGTGTCATAATATTGTGTTACCTGTACTACAATAACCATTATGTATGGGTACAGGTATGTTTATGTTTAATAATGTGTTGTTATTTATGTTACTTGTGTACTTACTCAGTGTTCATGTGACAGTGTGTACTTACTCAGTGTTCATGTGACAGTTATGTTATATTATTGTGTTTATGAGAAATTAGGAAAATGTTGATAACTACATAGGTTATAGTAAGATCAATGTATGATATAACACCATTGTAAGCATGTGTATTATCACATGATGTCATATTAACCACAATGTGAGCTCTCAATCTACAATAAAAATCGCAGGTTTAGCGAAAATGGTCGTGTCTCAATATAAGAAAAGAGTGAGTTACAACAGTTTTCCACTAAACCTGTGAAATGTAGTTACTTCCTATGTCATCCAAATTGTAGTTTGAAATGTAACATTGAATTGCTTCAACTCTATGATGTTGTAAAAATGTTTTAAAAATTGATTTTTTTTTCATTAGAATGTGTTCTTATTATAGTCTCAATAAATCCTCAGATTTTATTGAGGAAAACTTGATCACAATTTTAACAGAATCTCAATCTAGATGTCACCAATTGTTTAGTTGTCTGTTGTCATGGAAACATTGATGTAGAAGACAACACATTTTTTGTATTGTTCCCTAGTGTAAATATAATAGCAAGTTTTTATATAAATTTGATTGAGGATAAAACTCAATGTATGAGTCCCTGAACTGTTTGTTGGACCGATGATTTCATTAAAATATCTAATTAGAAATAAATAAAAACACAGCGTAAATTCTAGCTTAGCTAAATCAAATAACTTTGGCAATATACAAGTGACTTATACAATTTGTGGCTAGAAAATTATATTGTGTTTTACCCTTCAGGCTTGTGAACTTGATTGGTAAACTGTTGCTATGGTTTAAAGGAATACATGTATTTTCTGTAGTATACAGGAATCTGAGTCCATTACTGACTTTGTTTGGGTTTTTAGCTGGATTTTTTTACGAAAAAATTTGGCTTATAGTTTGGCAAAACTCTGGCGGGCAGTTGGGCGCGTGGGCGAATGGGCTCCGGTGTTGTTAACCATTTATTGTCAGAATTTTATGAAACTTCATACAATAACATACCATGCCATAAACAGAATTAGACAGTAACCATAACTCTACCTGCCTTTATTAAAGACTATTTCCCTTAGTAATTTTTTGCGTTAAAGTTTTTAAATCTGGCTTTAATGTGGTTTCCACATGACATTTCTTGTTTTCTTGATAGAGTATTATAAAACCAATGATCTGTGACTTGAGTTGAGATTCATTCAAATAAGCTAAAAACATATAAAAAGATTGAAATTGCTAGTTCTGGTATCCCAACATCTTACCTTGTAAACATTAAAAACAATGGGCTGACTTGATTTGCCCGGGCGGCTTACGAACCGGCGTAAGCCGATAGCTGATCGGCTCGCCCCAGTGTGACATATGAATCAAGCGATCCAGCTAACTAATCACTGTTGCAGACGGTCGCATTTCAAGCAGTGTGTGTAAATAAACCTATGTCAGTAGTTAAAATTTTAAATTCGTGTCTGGCGAGTAAAATGTGTACTTGTAATATAACTCTTACACAAATGACGCGTAAGAAAGTTTAATTGAACACATCAATTAGTATTTTGTCCATAATCGTAGTAAATTTTTGTAATAATGGTTTCACCTGTATCTATTTTTAGCCATATTTGTCACACGCTCGCCGCTAGCTGCTCTAACGAAACCGGCGCATTCGGCGTGCACTGGTTGTTGACCCGCCTCAATCTCGGAGCAAATAAAGCGAATCGCCGGTACCCGTTTCTGAATCGGCATACGCCGGTTTAAGCCGCCCGGGCAAATCAAGTCGGCCTAATGTCTAGATTCAATGTTTGGTATACTACCTATCAGTGTTAATGATACATTATTTTCTGTCTATACTTTCAGATTTGGTCCAACAAAGAGCACTTTATGGTTACAGTCCTTATACTTTAGTATGATGATATGTGTGTTTATATCTAACCCTTTATTGGTATGTATATAATATATGTACACAATGCTTTCGTTGTTTGTAATTATCTCTTAACGACAGCTTTCAATTTTTAAAAAGTATTTTATATAATACATGTACAGCGTAACTTTGTTCATATTCTATGACAATAAAAGAACAACAGTTGTCTCAACAACAGATTTCTCTTAGATAGTATACCTAATTAACATTAACTAAGGAACAACAGTTATATCTTAGCAACAGTTTAGTAACTAAAGCCATTCCTCAATGTTTACCACTCTGCAACAACAGTCCAATTTTAATAACAGCCACTTTCTAAACCAGTCTCTTCATAAAATCAATCCAACCCCATTAGAACCAATTGCTAAGAAAATACAGTTCTTTTACAACCATGGCCCCTCAGTCACCTCAAAGACACCATAACAATAGTTTTTTTTTTCTAAAATGAAATGACCCTCTCTACAACAGCCAGTTCTCTAAATCACGGCCTTAATCCACCAATACTAAGCTTAGGACTAGTGAAAATTAGCTCAGGCTTGTAATGCATGTTTATTTCATATAGTTTGGCTAGTTGATAAGTTTACTCTTTACTATGCAACATAATAAATCATGGTGATAACTATATCATAGCCCCCCTATAAAGTTACAGTGTCTTTCAAAACGTTCTTGGACAAAATCCTGATTTTACAATAAGCTGATTCACTTTTATTCATAATAGAAAACAAAGAGTCATTTTAGCAACATTAGATATCAGCATTGTCTAGTTTGTTACAACATCAACAGCAACAGCATGTCTTACTGTTGATGTTGTCTAGTTTGTTGATTCATTTGATTTAAACTACGAGAATGTTATGTTAATATAACTTAAATGTAGTAAAATTACTTGCAGTAAACATGATCCATTTTTTCTCAAAATTTCATTAGTATACAAACTTTAGTAGGACCTAGTGACCATTGTATACATGTTTTACTGTATATGATCAATGTAATTATAGGACCTGACAATATAAATTACTCTGATATATTGTCAATGTTTTACTTGTTGTAAATAAATCTTTGTACAGATATTTGTAATTACTTATTTTACTTAATAGACATGTCAAAATGACAAATGAGTTCTAAATTCTCCAGTCAGTTTAACTTGGTTACCGTAGAAACAAAATATATTGTGGGGAATGAAAAACTGTTTTTTTTTCTCTTAAAATGTGTTATGTAAACGTTTTTTTTATAACCTTGTCTTAAATAGTTACTTTAATTTTTTTGTTTCTTTCTTAATTTTGTGTGAACCTTGTACATTTTGTTACAAGAATGTTAATTTAGTTAAGTAAATTAAGTTTTGAACAAATTGGGTCAAGTATAATTTGTTGTGTTGCACATGTCCTTTATGTTGAAAGTATACTTATTCTATAGGTTTAGTAAACTTTTGTAAAAATGTACAAAATGTTACTTGTATACTTACAGACATTACTAGCTGTGTGTTACTTGACCTGGTCGTATATAAAAATGATCCAAATATTACGTTACTTGCTTACTTGCAGATATTTCTGGCTGTATGTTACTTGGCCGGGTTGTACAAATGATCCAAATATTTTGTAATTTGTATATTTGCAAATATTACTTGCTGTATGTTACTTGGCCTGGTCGTATATAGAAATGATCCAAATATTTTGTTACTTATATACTTGCAAATATTACTTGCTGTATGTTACTTGGCCTGGTTGTACAGAAATGATCCAAATATTATGTTACTTGTATACTTGCAAATATTACTTGCTGTATGTTACTTGGCCTGGTCGTATATAGAAATGATCCAAATATTATGTTACTTATATACTTGCAAATATTACTTGCTGTATGTTACTTGGCCTGGTCGTATATAGAAATGATCCAAACATTTTGTTACTTGCATACTTGCAAATATTATTGCTGTATGTTACTTGGCCAGGTTGTACAGAAATGATCCAAATATTATGTTACTTGTATACTTGCAGATATTACTTGCTGTATGTTACTTGGCCTGGTCATACAGAAATGATCCAAATATTACATTACTTGTTTATTTGCAGATATTACTTGCTCTATGTTACTTGGCCTGGTCATTCAAAAATGATCCAAATATTATGTTACTTGTTTATTTGCAGATATTACTTGCTGTATGTTACTTGGCCTGGTCGTACAGAAATGATACAAATATTATAGATAACTATAGTTATGATATATTTAATCATGAGAAAGCTAAACAAGATTTAATACAATGGAAAAAACAACAAGAAACATGGGATGAAGGGGAAGCCCTAGAGAGGGTTAGTATAAATTCGTAGTTATCTCCCTTTACATTTTATGTTGTTTATACTGGAACTATTTCAGGGAAATTGACTTTTTTTTAAAACTTGTGTAATTTTGATATAGGGAAGTGTTTTACACTGTTTTTTTTCATCTATATTTAATCAACCTACTCAATTACAATGGTGAGATATATAAAAGATATATTGACCTATATAAATTATATTGACCTATATAAATCATAGTTGACCTATATAAATCATATTGACCTATTATTGACCTATATAAATTATATTGACCTATATAAATCATAGTTGACCTGTATAAATCATATTGACCTATATAAATCATATTTGATCTATATAAATTATATTGACCTATATAAATCAAATTTGACCTATATAAATTATATTGACATATATAAATCATAGTTGACCTATATAAATCATATTGACCTATATAAATCAGATTTGATCTATATAAATTATATTGACCTATATAAATCAAATTTGATCTATATAAATTATATTGACCTATGTAAATCAAATTTGACCTATATAAATCATATTGACGTATATAAATCATATTTGACCTATATAAATACTGATAACCTTTTTTTAATAATATTAACCCATAATTATCTTATCTGAATTATATAAATCATATTAACCTATATAAATCATATTTGACGTAAAGCATATCTGACCATTACAAACTTTTATAAATCATATTTGACGTAAATAAATCATATCTGACCTACATACAGTGATATTTTTTAAATGGTTCTTTTATTTATGAAGGTAATACATCATACACCAAAATTGAACTACTATATAATGATATAAGTATACAAATATATATTTTCTATAATCTCTACAGGGAGTTGTTGCCAGACAAAGGTCAAGATATTTACGATTTGCTCGTCCACCACAAGAGAAACAATTAATTGAAGCTAGAAAACGTGTACTTAAAGAAAAAAGAGCTCTTACACTATTGAGGTAAGTACAAAATGACTTGTATCAAATCTGGTAACATTCATCTAGCTGATGTCAATTATGGTAAAACATAGGGATGCGTATCTTGGCCAAGGTCGCGATACGATACGTATCACGATATATGCCTCGAGATTACGATATAAATCATGATACGATGTAAATTGTAAATTTGGTATGAATGCATTGACAAATTATGATATATTTTTAAAACAATCATAAAATTAAAAACAAATGTTATCTTTGTTTAATGAGTATTGAGAATAAGAAGTAAATTTTGAGTAAAGATTGCAATTGCAAGTTAAATGCTATAGATATAGTATATTTTGTTTTCAATCGATTTCTTGTAAAGGGCCTTCTGAATCGCGAATTTTTAGGATGCGATTCGATACACCCGTATTGGACAGTCGCGAATACAATCTAACGATGCATCGGTGAATCGTTACAGGCCTAGTAAAACATGCATCATTGATATACTGATATTATACCCTTGATACGTAGCCACACTTTGCTTCTTTGTGCACTATAGGAACGTTACGCTAGACATTCTGGAAATCATGAATAATCCATTAGATGATTTTATAAGTTCTTCTAGAAATTCCACAAAAATGCTGCTATTATAATTCAATTTTAATCATGTTGCGCCGCACTACAATGGACATTATTAGAACTTAGTAAAGTTGAATATTATAGAGAGGTGACTGTTTTAATACAAGTTATTTATATCAGACAAAATGCATTATGGGGTGCATTTGATGTGGATGATGTTGAGAAGTGTCTTGTTTGAAGGAAAATGTTCATATAGAATCTATGTCTGTTGTGGAGTGGTGAAGGTTTCAAGATCATTACTGTATTCTCTCACTGGCTTGAATGTATTGCGTGTGAAGTTTGACCCCAATCTTGCCTTTATGCAAGAATATTCATTACATTAAATACGAATGTAGTATTAACACTTGATACTGATAATGGACTATAAACATTTTGAATAAAACGTTACTTGCCGAAGTGTAGAATGGACATGGTACTGATTTTCGTAGGGATATGTGTAGATAATTATTAGATGCAAATATGAAAGGTCAGATCGGGGTCAAACTTTACGCACTATAGCTACTATTGATGGCTTTCTGTGTGAGAGCATTGATATGATGGATATCTAGTTCTGGTGCATCCAAAGAAAGATGTACTATTGTATTTGATGCATTAAATCATGTTAGAATGAATATGACTGTAAAACAAAAATATCAAATTATTGTAATGTTTCATCCTAAATATTGGTTATAAATGGAACCAGCCATGGTTATAGTTAAAATGTTTATATATATGATCTGTATATGAAACAATTATGAGCATTCAGATAAACACCCCACTTTGAAAAATGTAATGCCTTCTGATGCCTTTAATAGGGAATATACGGTAATCAAAACAAAAAAAGTTTAATTCTATATATTTTATGTTATATATTTTCAGAGAGATGGTGACATTTATTATTTCATTTCTGTTGTTATTTATAATGGCGTACAGTAAAGATGGCTATATAATATATCAGCAGAATATAGCTATAAAGAATGAGTTTGTAAACACAGGACATATTACATTTAATAATGTTAAATCTATAGATGAATGGTATACATGGCTTGATACATCCTTTCTACAATCTGTATCAACATTTACACAACTTTATGATAAAAATATGGTATGTATTGTTGATGAGTTTTGAGCTGGCTCTCAAATATAGTTCATACAAAATAATATATTGAAGCCACGGCCGTGGTGTAGTGGTTAGCATGTCTGACTACGAATCCGAAGATCGCGGTAGGTTATTCCATATACACGAGTTGTTGGCCTCATGGTAGGGTAAGTTAGTACTAGTGATAGAAAAGTGTCCAGGAAACCTATAGTAGGAAGAGCTGGCTGTCGTATATATAACCTAAATATGTGTTGAATACGACATTAAAAAAATAATAATATATTAAACGTTTGTGTAAACATTAAAATAAGCCAATCCATTCCAAATGTAGAACAGTATTGAAAATAAGGTTGTATAGTTGATTTAAACAAAATAAGTGTGGTGGATAAACCACCCGCTAAGTCAATCATACTTGTAATGATAGACTTCTTTACCATTTACTTCATCTAGACAGTCAACCCCTTGTAAATGTAGAGGGTAAAACAAAGTGAGTGGGTCATCATTAATTACTGAAACAAGTTGATGCATAGTCTATAATCTCCACTTAAATAAACAGCTGGACTACACTCATGGTAATATCTGTAAATTGTCCATACCTGTTAGCCATTGAATACTAGCTTATCAAGGAAAAAGAGATTGCTTCATTTAATGCAGAAATTTAACTCAGTCATAGTCATCTTAGGTGCTAGTGTTAGTTAACAACCTAGAGAAAGAGCTAGAGACAACAAGCTATGAACACCATGACAACATGTTTGTATGAACTTCTCTAGGTGATATTTTATTTACAGAGTTCCATGTTGCCAGGCAACACCTACAGGATAGGAGATGTTCAACTTCGTCAACAACGGATATCAACTGAACCATGTTCTTATAAGTTACCTTATGTTCATAATGGTTGCCTTAGTAATGATATATCAACTGATGATGTCATAGATGATGTCACTATTGAAGGTGTATCATATAGTCATGGTTGCCATGGTGATTTTATGTTTGGTAAACATAATGTATATGATGGAAGTGGTTATATAATGTCATTGAATTCATCAAGGTAAATTGATTACTTTTTGTATAGAGATTTTGTCATCCAATGTTTTCATGTTGTAACCATAGCAATCTTTGTGACTCTGGAATTCTGATTTTCTTAAATTAGTGAATGGTCCCAGTAAATAATTCTCTTTCATGTCAATTTAACAATTAAATGTCAATTTTCCTTGGCTATTGTTGGTATTTTGAGAATGGGGGAACAAATGCAAGAAGAACTATGAATAGGTGAGCTGTAGTGGTCAAGTACAAAAGCTGTTGCTGAAGTCTTTTACAGAAAGGTTCAAGTCATTCACTATATTTTATAGAAAAATTACGTTCCACTATAAGGACCAGTATACTCAATGGTCTTACTAGTAGGTCAGTCTTAATATAGGACCTTTTTCTTCTCAAATATTTGGTACTTAAGTTGTAAAAATCTAACTATTTTACAATTACTAAGGTGTTCTGTATAGGAGACTTTATTGAATAAATTAAATGAGGTTTTTTTTTTCAGGTTAGAAGCTAGAAAACAAATACGGATGTTAAGAAGTAAACGATGGTTAAATCGACATACTGTATCAACTATGATGGAGTTAACATTATATAATGTACAATCTAATTTATTTACTGGTGTTAAGTTACTGGCTGAGATGTCACCTACTGGGGTTGTATTTACTGATGCCTTAGTTACGTCTGTACAACTGTTCCGTTATGTCACTGGTGCCGACAATATTCTCTTAGCTTGTGAGGTAAGTCAGTTTTATAATATAATCTTTTGAGTAATGATGTAAAATACCACATGTGGCGGCCTGGCTAGCTCAGTTGGTAGCACACAAGTCTACTGATTGAAGGGTTGTGGGTTTGATTCCTGGGCTGGGCATACTTTTGGGAGCTTGATCTTGAAACTATTTCTGCAGCCATTCTCCCTCCTACCAATGATTCTTAATTATGTAGGGCAGTTGTCAGTCAGTGATGAAAGTATGCGCTTAATAGTTGGTTAACAGCTAAATCCAGAATTTTAGCCTTTCTAGGAACAGTGAGTAGGTTGACTGACTGCCATTATATGACCTATACAATGTGTTTCTATAGCGTTAAACCCAACAAAAAACCAAAAAAAACAAATGCCACATTCAGGACCATCTAAATGTATTTAATAGTGGAATGGTTCACATATTATCATACAGGGATCATCTTTCTACTGAAATCAAGCAATTTTAGACTTAAAAACCCAAAGTTGCATGATTTTGTTAGAACCAAAATAATAATAAGGATTCGGCCCTATATTTGTGAATTATGTTTATTGAATTTTATTTATGGTTTATGTTCATGTCATTATATTTATTAATTATGTTTACAGTATATTATTTTTTGATTATGTTTATAGAATATTATTTATGGATTATGTTTACAGAATATTATTTATGGATTGTGTTTACAAAATATTGTTTATGGATTATGTTTACAGAATATTATTTTTGAAATATTATTTATGGATTATGTTTTCAGTTATTATTCTTCATATTAATGATGCTATCTGTAAGAGACCAAACACTTCTGATAATTTCTGAAAGAAGGAAATATTTTTATTCATTATGGAACAATATCAATGTAAGTATCACCTTGGAAACAACAAAATTTTACTTGTCTTATTGAAGTGTTTATTAAATAGCAATTCAGCTCAGTTGGTACAAGCTAGATATTGCTGATCTGGCTTAATACAGATCTGGGTTTAATGCGATGTATATTGTTGTAGTTGTCAACTTAACCTATTAGCCCCTGTGCCTGGGACTACAAGTTGTGTAGGCTAGTGAAAATTAGTTACTACATGTATTTATAGTCTAGTTATCAACTACATGTAGTTAGGCCGTGCCAAATTGGAATTCTGTTAAGCGTCAACTCAAATTTGACAAACCTAGGTACCTATTCACAAAAACACACACACCAAAAACGAAAACACAAATATTTTTACTACAAAAACAATAGGTTATATAATTATATTTCTTTCAATGGAATAACCTCAAAATATGAATAAATGGTCTGAATTTAATATAAAATGACTTGAATATATTGTATTTATGACGTGGTTATGATAAATTGCTTACGATGAATAATGTCGTTGCCGAACACAATTTTCCCTGAATTAAATTGTGGTATCGAATCCCGGAACATCGGAATTATTTAAGAAAATTTTGTTTTTTATTTTGATTGAGGACTCTAAAACCTATGCGCACGTGGACGCTTAACAAAATTCCGATATTGTATGGCCTTATTATATATTGTCTGGCTAGTTGATAGTTTTTTCTTTTTTTTATAAAACATACAAATGTGGGTTAGTGCTTATAAAAGTTTAAGGTAATGCTTGCTATTGTACTGATGTACTATAAGTCCTTCCTCTTTTACTCTGATGTATTCTAGTTTATGGTTTCTATGGTAACCTTAGCTTGTAACTTGCAACCATTTTAATTGTTAGTAGGGCATTTTTATGATTGTTATTTCTTAATAAATAATAAACCGGTTTGTTTAATGAAAGTGGAAAGACCCAACAGGATGATGTGTTTTCGGCTTTAATATATATTTTTACACTTGTATATTTTCAGTTTGTGATAGCTCTGATCTCTCTGTTATTCTGTGGATGTTATACCTATAGATTTGTTATTGTGGCAAGAACTGTTGAGAATCTACGTAGTTCATACTATGAGAAATATGTCAGTGTCTCTTTTGTTGCATTCTGGGATAACGTAAGTATAAATGTCTGCGTTTTCTGTTTTTGGTTGATGATGATGTTTCGTGATTTAATTGTGATGATTGTCAAATAGCTTATTGACTAGAGCTAAGGGATTAAAGGTTTTCACATGTAAGCTTTTTGACGCAGAATCACTTTTCCCTGTGCTTCAAACTCTAAAACAAACATAAAACCATGCTTGTGACTTAAATTATGTCAGTTAGCCAGTATGAATTGGAAATTTGATAAGAATTCTTGAAGTTTAGTATAACCAGCTTGCTGTACCTGATATAGGGCTCAGACCCCTTGTCCCCTACTTGCCAGTCTGATACTCTATCAACAAAGCTAAGCAAGCCAATAAACGTCAGAGGCAAAATGTTAACATACATGTATATACACGTATGTGTATATTATAATATAATGTCTGTAGCAATACAGTGACCTTCTAAGGTCCTTGGACAATATCCTGTTATAGGTTAAACTGACTCACATTTACCCTTGAAAAAAGAGTACAGCTGACAAAGAGTCATTTTAACAAATTTCAAAATCAATTTTAATTACTTCATCTACATATGAGTTAAACTATATTATATGACTAAGTTTTAAATATACATGTAATTGTAAAATTACTTGTTGTGCGCATGATAAATTTTCTAAAATTGTTATTTGTCTAACAACTTTTGGAAGGCACTGTATATCACAAAATCACTCAATATGTAGTGTTACAATTTGTATTTGATACAAATATAGAACACTAGATCACATAAATATATACAAACTTCTCATACTGACAACAAAATTGTATGCTGTCAATTTTTTTCTTACAATTTCTCGAAAATTGTGTCAATTTTCCCAGAATTGTGTCAGAGATATTTTTTATGTCAACGTCCCACAAATCTTGATATAGGCAAAGTTTTCATTAACTGTCGACATCTTCTCTAAAATCAATCAAACTTCAATAAATCCTATCATTTCTTGTTGGTGACATATTTAATATATATTTCAATCAATTATCTTTTCCTTGTGCAATTTGTTAAGTCTACATTCTTGGTTTTAATTTCTGTCACTATACAATACAGTCAAACCTTCTTATACAACAGTCAGTAAGTAAAGAAATGTTCTAAATATTGTCTGCTTCGATGTGATGGTTGTATTGAGGGACTTTTTTTATTTTGAATGTGAATGAAAATTGAATTAGAAGTGACTGTTGTTTAGATGCAAATGTTTTTTAGGCGTGACTGTTGTTGAGATGTAAAATGGATGGTCTTCATAACAGAATGTTCTTAATAAAGAGAAGTTTGGAACAAAAATTGTCAAAATTAGATATTTGTGAAAAAACAGTCATGGCCATGACCCACTAGTCCGACACCTGTGAATAATGAAAATAGGTTTGGTCTAGTAAAAATTCTTATTTTATATAGCAGGGATTGTTGCTATTTTTGCAATTTACTGTATCGTAAATCCAGCTAGTGCTTGAGAAAATTAAAGGCAATTACTGCAACAACCAAGGTGGTCATAATATGGGATTTTTACTGTATATAAATTGTACTATAATATTATATATATTGTAATGTTTTGATATATTCTAGATTCTACTATCATCTGTGGCAGTCTTATTGTTCCTGTATGTCATTAAATCTCTCAGACTTTTAAGATTTAATAAACAATTTGCAACATTTGGTGAAATCTACAGAAAATCACGACGAGAGATACTTGTTTTCTTGGTAAGTACATGGGTTCTATAGATCTACTTTTATCATATTATTTTTTTGTCATATTGTTTTTATATCTTGCAGTGTGTTCTGGCAGAGACATAGATAACATAAATTTAAAACTTTTCATAAAAATGTGGAGGTTGTTTAGAGTAAAACTGACAGAGGAGGTTGGTTTAGATGTCAGTATTTCTGGAATGTTATTGTCAGGGTCAATGTTGATTTAGCATAAATTGTTATAGGACATTGGGAGTAAGAGACTAAATAAGAAAATTAATTCATTGATATAGAGACATTGATGGTTCTAGTATTAGAGATGAAGTAATAAGTAGTCAGAAAAATAGGGTGTTGAACTGTTGATCCAGTGGACTGACCTAGATTTTTTATGGAGAGGCCTCATCCAAGATTTTTTTCAATGAATGTGTCTGAACTTAAAAAGATTTTTTAATATGTTTGTTGTTTTTAAGATGGTTTGAAAACTCCAGCTGAATTAAGGGCTGTCCTGATCAGTTTACATTCATTTACCATAAAGATTTTAGTGCTGAGTATAGAACTTGTAAAAGGGACAAGGAGAAAGTAGTTAGGGGACAAAATGGGGCAGAGAGACAACTATAAGAGGCAGAGTATTATGATAGTAATGCAGTTATATCATTTTTCTGTACTCACCATACTTTGAAGAAAGAAATAGAAACAATAAATACAAATACCTGATATTGTGTGTTTTAATCATTTTTGTTACACTTTTTATGGAAATGTAGGATTATATCTTTTCGTTTTTTATACGCCCGTTTTGAAAAAACGGTCGTATTATGTTATGCTGTTGTCCGTCTGTCCGTCTGTCCGTCCGTCCGTCCGTCCGTCTGTCCGTCCGTGGACAATTGCTTGTCCGGATGATAACTCAAGAAAGGATGAACCTAGGTTCCTCAAATTTTATGTGTTGATAGCCCTTGGGTGGAGGAGGTTCCCTATTGATTTTGAGACCCCAGGGTTAAAGGTCAAGGTCACTGGGACTTAAAATAGGTAAAACTTGTCCTGACAATAACTTAACAACCAATCTACCTAGGATCACCAAATTTTATGTGAGAGAAGCCCATGTGTCAAGGATGTTCCCAATCGGTTTTGGGGCCCCTGGGTCAAAGGTCAAGGTCACAGGGACATCAAATTGAAAAACCTTGTCCGGACCATAACTCAACAACGCCTGTACCTAGGTTCACCAAATTTTATGTAAGAGTAGCCCATGTGTCAAAGATGCGCCCTACAGGTTTATGGGGCCCCAGGTTCAAAGGTCAAGGTCACAGGGGCATTATATGGAAAAACTTTGTCCGGACAATAAATGAAACACCAATGTACCTAGGTTCACCAAATTTCATGTGAGAGTAGCCCATGTGTCAAGGATATGCACTATTGATTTTGGGGCCCCTGGGTCAAAGGTCAAGGTCACAGTGGCATCAAATTGAAAAACATTGTCCGGGTAATAACTCACTAATGACTGTACCTAGGTTCTCCAAATTTCATGTGAGAGTAGCCCATGTGTCAAGGATGTACCTTATCAGTTTTGGGAAAACAGGGTTAAATTTAAATCTTAAACCAGAAGATATCAAATTACCAAGCTGTGACTTCAAATGTTCTATCAATATGTTTATAAAGTCAAAACGGCAAACAATGAAACACTTGTCCAGACAATAACTGAACCACCAATGTACCTAGGTTCTCCAAATTTTATGTGAGGGTAGCCCTTGGGTAAAGGTTATGCCCTATTGGTTTTGGGGCTCCTGGGTCAAAGGTCAAGGTCACAGGGGCATCATATTGAAAATCCTTGTTTGGACAATAACTCATCAACGACTGTACCTAAGTTCACAAAATTTTATGTGAATGTAGCCCTTGTGTCAAGGATGTTCCCAATAGGTTTCTGGGCCCCTGGGTCAAAGGTCAATGTCACAGAGGCATCATATGGAAAAACCTTGTCCAGACAATAACTGAACAACCTATGTACCTAGGTTCACTAAATTTTATGTGAGAGTAGCCCATGTGTCATGGTTATGTCCTATTGGTTTTGGGGCCCCTGGGTCAAAGGTCAAGGTCACAGGGGCATCATATTGAAAAACATTGTCCGTGTAGTAAATCAACAATGACTGCACCTAAGTTCACAAAATTTCATGTGAGAGTAGCCCATGTGTCAAGAATGTTCCCTATTGGTTTTGGGGCCCCTAGGTCAAGTTTAAACCATCATCCAGAAGATATCAAATTACCAAGCAGTGACTTCAAATGTTCAATCAATATGTTAACAAAGTCAAAATGGCAAACCATGGAAATAATGCTATATTTAATAAGTAACATGAATTTAGTTCACCAAATTTTATGTGAGGGTAGCCCATGTGTCAAGGATGTTCCCAATTGGTTTTGGGTCAAAACTGGGTCAAAGATTGAGGTCACAGGGGCATCATGTGGACAATCCTTGTCCAGACAATAACTTAATATGTAATGTGTTGATAGCTCTTTGGTATTGGATGTTCTCTTTTGACTTGGAGACCCCAGGGTCAAAAGTCAAGGTCACAGGGACTTAATTCATATTGAAACATTTTCGGGACAGTAACTCAATAATGATTGTACCTACATTGTAGGTTTTCCAAATTTTATTTAAGGGGAGCCTTAATGTCTAGCATATGCCCCTTTGGTTTTAGGTCACTGGGTTAAAGGTCAAAGTCACAAGAAAAATCATGAGGAAAAACCTTGTCCAACAACCAACTTTACCTAAGATCACCAAATTTTATGTATCAATACTCTTTGGGTCAAGGGCGAGAACTTTTGGTTCTGAGGCCCCAGGGTCAAGATCACTGGAAGTTTGTATGGGAAAACTTTGTGTCGGTGATAACTCAACCATGGCTGTACCTAGGTTCTCAAAATCTTTGCTTTGGATAGCCCTCCAGTTAAGGATGGGACCTATTCTGAGATCCCAGGGTCATTGGTCAAGGTCACAGGGACTTCATATGAGATAGAACACAGCATGGACTGCACACGGGCGTATAATGCCCCGCCCAGCGGAGCTCTTGTTATTATACTGATTATAGATTAGTCTTCAATTATATTTTTTTGGCTTTTTAATATAAAATGATTTCTTCATTCATTTTCAGGGAATGTTCTGTGTGATCCTAGCTGCTTACTCGTGTCTAGGAAGAGCTCTCTTTGGTAACATGATCGCGACTTTCAGTGACCTATGGCATAGTATAATGGGGGTTACATCTATGATCACAGGGAGTTATAATTTCCCAGAATTCCAGAGTAACCAATCATCTATCACTGCAAACATCTTCATGTTTACATTCTGTATATTTGGTATTGGTCTCCTTACTTGTTATGTAAGTATATTTTATTCATTACAACATGGATACTTGTGGTGGCATATTTCTGCCCAAAAATTGTCCAAAAATTGATAGGATATTGTGAAAACCTGCGGAAAATAAAATTTGCAATTTAATTTATCATTAAATTAAAATTGTTTCTTGAATAAATATCTGTTTAGTTCACATGTGTTTTTGTAATTATCATCTAAAAAATGTACAAATATATTTTTAACAATAGGTATACTACAGGGCTTCTGCTTTGCATAAAAATCAAATATTTCAGTGATGTAAAGTTAGCATCTGCATATCATTTTAACAGTAATTTTGTACATAGCCATTTAAAGGTATGTTTGTAGAGAATCAGGGGCTCAAATAGCTACTCTTCAGGAGCTATTTAGAGCTATTGGACCACTGGTCACAGCATTGCCATGAATTCACTGGGATCCTTATAGCCCTATGGCCCCCAACTTCTAAAAGCTCAGCCATCAGAACCTTGACAGCTATGCTCTTGTTCCTTTGCTTATTTTAAACCAATACATTGAGTTGAGAAAGATAAGTGTACCCCTTATTTTTTTATTTAGATGATTTTGATATCATGTATGTATGTTTTCAGATGTTAGCTGTACTAACTCACCAGTTTAAAGTACGTAAGAAACGTCGTCTGCTAGCATTTAACATTGATGAAACATTTATATTTTACTGGACACAGTTTCAAATATGGACTGGTATAAGGAAACCAATTATTGAAGAGGAACCTGTTGTTATACTTCCTCCTGTAAGTTATGTTTTATTGTCTTCATTGGTATAGTAAGATTTCTTTCACCTTACGAAGGTCAAAGTGCATTGAATATTCATGAAGAAGATCCGAATGCGGTGAACAGGTGTGCAATACAATACTAGCAAGCGTTAATTACAATAACTTTGACGCATCTTACTAACTGATATCCTTAGCCCAGTGGTAACGTGTTGGCCGTCAGACCTAAAGGTTTAAGGTTCAAATCCCAGTAGCATAATATTTTTAAACCTTACTACGTTTTTTTTTCATCTTATTTATAATATGGTGGCAGTATTATATAAATTATCCAAGTTTTTCTCCCTCGTGAATCTCGTACACACAAAGAGTGTATATAACCACCAAAATGTTTTTAAAGTGTTAGTAAGGTCATCCTGTCTGAAACGTGTAAGCACTTGAAAAATTGTCAAAAATGTAATATATTTACTTATATTTTATAACCACCGACCACTGTGTCAAAAACGTTATTTTAGACGCAGCTGTATACACTGTGCTAAACCGTCTTTCGATAATTGAAGTTATAAATTTGATTACAATTTAACATTGACCAATGGGAATAAATCCTCGGAGAATATACCTTCCAAACAACCTCTTTTATAATGGTTTAGCCCATATTTACGAAGGTAAGCGCCGTGACCTTCGTAAGGTGAAAGAAATCTTACTATATTTTTAAATAAGCTGTAAAATTGTAGAGTATTTTGTGAACACAGGTCTGTGTAAGGTGTCTGACAGGACATCTATCTTCCTGTTATATTCACTTGTCCAAAACTTTTAAATGCTTTAAATATTCTGGGAATTGACAATAAAAAAATTATGTTGAAACCGTTATGAAAAACAATACAATTTTCTGTTATACAGTTTTGGACTTGACAAAGTCAGAGATAAAATATAAGAGATAAACTTAACTTAACTGTGAAGTAAATTGGGAGGATAAAAACCATATGACCTGACTGGGAATAGAACCTGGTTCTCCCAGGTGGTAGGCGAGACACTCAACCGCGTCGCTAAGGGTTAACCCAACAGCAAGGGGGTTTGTTGGAAGTGACTATATAGTCACCTACGATCACCACACTCTTCCCCTCTTAACCTTTTGGAGCTGGCATCAACTGCACATACTTGCAATTTCTAGCCATTTCCGCTCTCCAGTGGCCATATACCCGCACACCAAATTATCCTCGTTGCCATTAAAGTAAATTGGGAAAATAAAAACCATATGCCCTGACTGGGAATCGAACCTGGTTCTCCTGGGTGGTAGGCGAGACACTCAACCCCGTTGCTAAAGGGTTAACCCAACAGCAAGGCTGTTGGAAGTGACTATATAGTTACCTACGATCACCACACCTGTATTGTTTTACCCATATAATCACTATTAATGTTAGAAACATTTGATGTAACGTAGAAGATTGTATAAAATATTCATAATGTTTTACATTTTAATTGTTTCAGAAATTGTTTATACCTATTTTCTTCATAAAACATTCCTCTCCTAATAAATATTTCTTTTATTCTTTTGGAAAATGTTTCTGACCTTGGGGTCTTAAATAGAGAATGTACTGTATATTACAATCAACATAGTAAAACAAAAAAAAACCACTATACATTTTGTGTATTTTATTTCAATGTTTTTTTGTGTTTACTATTTTAGGAGTTTACAATGGCAGAGATAGAATATCAAGTAGATGAGTTATTGTTCCGTATGAATGCACTGACAGGATCTCATGGTCTACCAGAGAAACCTACATGTTATTTAACTGATTCTGATTGTACTTATGGTGGAGGGGATGATGGTATATCTAGTGCTGGCTCTGAGGTAATGTTGTCATGTGACTAACTTCTCCATAGCAACTGCATACTGTCTCCATAGCAACTCTATACTGTCTCCATAGCAACTTTCTACAAAACATTTCCTAAGCAACTCCAAAACATCTCCATAGCAACTCCCTCCAAAACATCTCCGTAGTAACTCCAAAACATCTCTATAGCAACTTCCTATGAAACATCATGTAGCAACTCCAAAACATCTTCCATAACAACTCCCTCCAGAACATCTCCTTTGCAACTCTCTGCAAAACATCTCCATAGCAACCCCAAAACATCTCCATAGCAGCCCAAAAACATTTCCATAGCAACTCCCAAACATTTCCATTGCATCTCCATCAGTGGATTTTGATGTAAAAACTATGGGTTTTTTTCCCTGAGAAATCTCAGATAACAGTGAAAAATTGACAAATATTCTGTTTCTTTCATGTCTGTCTTCTGATGGAGGAATTTAACATAATTATATTAAACACAATGTAACTTCATCTCTAAAATGTCATTTTGATGTTCACTAGCAATGAAAATATAAGATTTTGTATTTTCATCAAATAACTAACTTTCACCATATAGCATTTTAGAAATATTTATATTATTTTGTATTATATACCTTCAGACTGGACCAGTATTTCTAGATGATAGATTAGAACAAAGAGTACAAAAGATAGAAGATAATCTGTGTTCACAAGAACCATTTCTAGCACAGTTACTGATGTTTGATTCTATTGGTTGTGATGATTTAACACAAGAAAAAGAAAAACAACTCAGGTATGATTAATACAAATTTTACATCTGTTTTAAAGTCTATCCAGTAACCTAAGTTATATACTGTCTCTGTAAGTACATGTAAAAACAATGAAGGTATGGTTAATTTATGACAAGTTTTGATTATCTGGTTAATTGACTAAGATTCAATTTCTTGGAATTGGTTAATTGTTCCTTTATCATTAGAATTAAACATTAAATTAAGATGAATTGCTTGTGATATCAAACCAAAATATTGAGAATATATTGGCATCTTGCTTTATATCCTGTCAAAAGCCCACCCTTTAATGTTTCACAGTATAAAAGCTTAATGTCTACTTTAAGAATGAAAACATCCCTATATCCTTCAAGAATGGGCTGTCTAACCTAACCTTCTAAGGGGACTTTCAAGCACAGTCACAAAGTATGGTCAGTTGAAGGGCTTGAGCTATGCCAGCAGGGTTCTGAACCTGGGTACTGCCACGGAAGCTGGATTGGTCTTGCCTGGATGGCCAGAAAAATGACTGTGTAAAACTGTTACTATTACTTCCATTCTTAGAACTTATTTTTTGCAAACCCTATGTCCGTGTCTTTATTTCTGCCTGTCCTATTTATTTCTCTTTTGTCTTGATTTCTCTTGCGCACCGTTAAAGAAGTGTCAAATTTTGACAGTTGAACGTATTGATGTAGATGTAGATTTAGACTGTTCCACTATTTAGACTGTCTAATTGGATGATCCTTATAGTGAAACTTTACTGTATTAGTTTAAATGAATAGAATGAAATTTGTTATACCAAGTCAAGAATGATTTATTTTAACTTGATCTTAGTACAAAATGTTTTTATTTTTAGATCTCATCTTGAGTTAGAGATTTTCCGTCAGCTACAAATACAACGTCAAGATTTAAAATCTCCATCAGAGGAAGGTCCTGACAAGGGAAGTAACTCTGAAACTACTGATACCAATCATATAAATGATGAAAGTAATTCACCACAAAGTCCTGGACAAGGTATTATCTATTTCTCAATTCCATGAAAATGCTTCTTTTATAAAATGCTAATACATTATTGATACAAGAAATCATTTAGGACTTTTTGTCATAATGGTTCACTAGCTTATAATTGACTTTTGTTCAAATAATTGGTAATATGAAGCTATTTATATTGAAGAATAAAAACAGGCTTAAAAACTTATTTGTAAATTTGTCAATCTGAAGTTACTTTTTGCTGTTACTCTTTTTCCCATATTCTGCAAGTACATTTTTCCTGTTGATATATAAATGCCACAAATGTATGTGGTCCTTTTCTGCTACCTAACTGCTTTTAATGAGTTTTTATAAAATTCCATGCATTTTTTATGTGTAAAAACCTTATATTTCTTGTGTCAATATTTCAGGATCTACATCCTCAGATGAACAAATATTAAAACAGAAACCAATCTCTAAACCAACCAAACCTAGACGTACAAGATCAAGTCTTAAAGTTCAAACATTACAAGATTTACTATCTAAAACACAATTAGAACTCACTGAGTCTCATGAAAACTCAAGTTCTAATCCTGATTCACCTAGAGATAAAATGGCTTTTGGTAAAATCAACAAACCGATTGATGCTGTCAGTTCAAAGAAATCTCCATGGAAACAGAACAGCTCATCATCAAGTTCTGAGAAAATTTCACCTGATTTGTCTTCTACACATATTGGTACCTTGGAAACAGAAAATATTAAGAAACCAACAAAACCAACATTTCTTGATTCAAGAGAGACCTCCTTGTTAGAATGTCCAAAAGGAAGTCCAATCTTAAAAATAAGGGCACTAGGGGCTGATAAAGGGATTCGTTCTGATGTTAACCCGCTAGGTCTACTGGAGTCAAGTTCAGGTTCAGAACAAGATAGTTTACAGCTTGGTAAGAAAATGTTTGGTAGAAGAAGTTTAAGGAAGACAAAATCTCGTGGTAAAGGAAAAGGTCCTGATAGCTTGGAGCCAGCGTTAGTTCTTGATGAAATAGAAGGTGAAGATATAGAGAGTAGCAGAGTGGAGATAAAAATGTCAGGAGGTAGTAGTGAAGAGTATCCACATGAAAATCAATTAAATATCAATAAAGGAACAAATAATGATAAATCTTCAAGTAAAGAACATATTATTACGGCTGATATACATGTACATTATACACCATAATGGGTGAATGCTTCTATATTTGGCGCAATATGAACATTCTGTGTTGGTGTGCTGTAAAACACAAACAAACCAACAAACTGCTTCTATATATGTAGCTGGGCTGTGTTACAGGGCTGCCAATCTTAAGCTGATTTTAGTGGAAATTTGGTTCCCATGGTCATTGTCAATATGACTTCACGGTTGGTGTAATGTAATCAACTTAACATTTCAATCAGCAATGACTTTAAAACAATAGGTCATCTTCGATTAAGTTAATGTTAACTGAAATTGACATAAAAATTTAAAATGTATGTCTCTTATCAGCAGATTTTATAAAAGCTGTTTTGGCAGCTCAGATACATGTACATTGTACAAATCTTGTAAAATATTTTAGTTTTTTCATGGCTTGTAAAATATGCTTAAATTTGACAAGAACTTTGTATGCTTCAATATAATGTTTTAAAATAATTGACATAATTTAGTTGATCATCAATTCTCAGATGATTTACTCAATACATGTATATGTGAACATCACTATATAGTTGAACTTTGACCTTATGATGTCATAGGTTACATGGTACAAAACTTGTTCTATATGACCTTTGACCTGATTTAGAATACAAAGTTCAGTACATGTTGGGATTTTAAACTGCTCCAAAAACTTGGCCTGCTCCATTACAAACCAATATTTGGGTGTTGAATTCAGCAAATGTTGACAGACATCACCTTTTTCACTTTTTTAGTGGACAAGTCCATTATTTAAAGTACATTAATATGCATAACCTATTAAACAACCAGTAAATTGCATTGTTTATGCACAACCATTAAGAATTTTATGCTTTTTTAAGAATATTTACATTTTTGTTGAAGAAATATATTCAGATATCTGCCGTCCATTATAGAAATTGTTTTGTGATACTTAGTGTTACATGATGGTGCTTTTTTATATCATTCTACACTTTTATAGATTATACATGTTTGTAGAGTGTATGTATTATTTCTGCATGCATAGCAAGTATTTCTTTTAAAATAAAGAATTATCATAAATTATATTCTCTCTGCTTTGCTATTATTTATTATGGAGGCTGAATTTGGAGATTTGTTTTCCATGTGGTTCTGAGCAAAGTCTTTCCCAAGAGAGGGACCTAATATTTTATATTGATATCTGCTTTCTATTTTCTAAGGTATATCTTAAGTTCCAGGAAGTCTATGACAATGAATTATATTTTTTTAGTGCCTCCCTTTCACTTTTAGGAAAAGCTTTCTCCGAGTCTACTCTGGAAAACTTGAAGTCAGAAGTTTACAATTGTAGATTTAACATTATTGTGTGTATCAAGTGTTCTCTCACCATGTAAAACAACATTTCAATGGTTGGATTATTCTTATTCACCTCTTGTGGCAATTTAACATCCAAATAAATTGAAACAAGCTCATTGACATTAAAACTTCAGATTGTTGCCTATATTAGACCCCTGTTCTATTATCCACACCAATCAAGAGTTTATACTGAAAAAATGTGAAGGCAGGCAACATACGTCCAAAGAGGTTTCTCTGCTCTGGATCATTCATAGAGTTAATTTTCTTCAGCTCAGAGCTAAAATTTATTTACCTTGAAATTTTCGGTGACATCACCTCACCTTCTTCAGCTGACTGATTTTGATCACATGAGCGGTGAAGGGTCACGTGATACAAGGAGATAAGATAAATTCACAATCATTATGACTTTAGCAGGTTGATAAAAGATTTATCTATAATTATTTATTTATTTATTTAGTTTGGTTTAATGCTGTAGCAACACATTGTATAGGTCATATAACGGCGTTCAGCGCACCTAACCTAGCTAATTTGGACCCTTGTCTATAACTAGTACTCACATACCCTTCCACAAGGCCGGAAACTTCTCCATATATCTAATTAGTGGAGGAAAATTGACATTAATGTCAAATTTTCATGGAAGGATATAACTTCCCCAGGTGGGATTTGAACTAAATTCCAAATCCCGGCACGCTACCAACTGCGCCACTGACCCGGGTTTTGATAAGAGATAAAGTCAAACAAAATAATACACTTGTATGAACACATTAATATGTCTAAAAACGATTGGTAATCATGACAAAATTGCTGAATCAAAGTAAATCTGCTGAATGGAACTACATTACAACCTCCCTTGAATAATACCCACTAGGAGGACTAAAGTGTGTAGCTGCTTAGAGGTTGTTGCTTAACAGAGGTTAAAGTCTATTAAAATTGGGCCTTCCGGAAATATTTTAAATAAGCTGTTGTTTTGCAAAGTATTTGTTGTGTAGGCTAAAGGGCCTCTCTGTAGAGGGTATATTTGATTTATTTTTTATAACTGCTTAAGGTAACTATTCATAACATAGAGAAGTTGTAATATTTAATTATCTTACATTTAACTCATATTCTATTGCATAATGCCACAGGTCATTGAGGCTGTAATGGTTCTGTCCATCAAATGAAAGTTGTTGGGTACACATAAGCAAGAATTTGCTGATTTGATTAATCCACTTGGTTGTCAATGGTGATGAGTAAACCAACTCATTTAGGAACGGTTTGCTACGATCGAGCAAATTGAATCGCTAGCTAGCGAAACGTAGCAAGTTTTTTTCTTGCTAGCCATATCATTCGGAACACATCTGCTTATTTCAAAATGGCTGCCCCCTGTGGGAACGTGTTTCTTTTTCAAGAATACTGATATATATTTCATTTAATGCATATATTTCGTCAAAGTGGTTAAAAAGAATATTCATGGGGATAATTGATTTAAATATTTTTCATTTGTTACAATTTTGAACTATTTGTTTGAGGAAGTCGCCATTTTGTTTTTGCTAGCTTGAAGCAAACCGTTCCGTAGACCTCTTATGCTACAAAAAATCGCTTTCAAAAAGCATCAGCTAGCGATCGCCTTGCGGAACGTGCCCTTAGGACACTGCAATGTTTAGTTGTGTCAATTGATTTAATGATTCACTCTGCAGTATTAAAAGTGTCAGAACTAGATCTATAAGTAATAAATTACATAGGTGAAATTTTTAAGTTTTAACTACAGATGCCATGTACAATTTTTCTTCCTTATCGTATATACAGAATATACTTGTCAAACTTAATAAGAATGAAAAATTGAGTCTGACATCTTTCATTATAACAGTAGTGTTTATTATTTAAACACATAGTTTACTTACTTTAAAGTTCCAATGTAGCTTTTACAATTGTTAAAAACAATGGTGGCAGTTGCTTGGTAAGATTGTTTTAATTGTACATCTTCTGATATCATTCAATCACCATTTGTAAGAGTTTGACAATAGGACACCTTACTATAATAGCTGGTTGTAAAGGGGCTTCCAACAAAACATGGATAAAAAACAACACATGCTTATAATTGTAAAATGTTTTATTTTCTTAAGTTCAGCAATAAATAATTTTTGTTCATCCATCAATATACATGTGTGCAATAAACAAACAGAATACAACAGTACATATTGTGAGTCATACATGTTGTTGTACTTTAAAATATTAAATCATTTATACATCAACACAACACAATAATCTATGATCAAAACAGACAAAAACTACAACATTTATAAGTTAACAAGAGCATATAAAGACATTTATTTATACAAAAACACTCATCTGTATAGCTTCATTCTATAGCAACATTTCACTGTAAAGCATAAACGGAAGGAAGGCACATTCATACACTATACATTTCCGTCCAAAATTTCTAGGACAAATAAAACTTTGAGGAAAACTGAACAATGTGTATTACAAGTAATTTTTTCTGTAATTAAAGTTTATTAATGTAACATTTAGTTTATATAAGAAACAACAAAACCCTGTTTATGTAAACAATACAATGAACTAGTCCATGACAGGGAATGCTCAGAATGACAATAAAATATTACATAGCATTAATTTTAAAATGTTTCCATTAGTGACTTGTTAGTATGATGGTAAAACATTCTACAATCATTACAAGCATGTTTGACTAAGGGTTGGTGGATTATCTGCCACATTGGTATGATGGTAAAACATTCAACCATGACAAGCATGATTGACTAAGGGTTGGTGAGTTATCTGCCACATTGGTATGATGGAAAAACAATCAACCATTACAAGCATGTTTGACTAAGGGTTGGTGGGTTATCTGCCACATTGGTATGATGGTAAAACATTCAACCATTACAAGCATGTTTGACTAAGGGTTGGTGGGTTATCTGCCACATTGGTATGATGGTAAAACATTCAACCATTACAAGCATGATTGACTAAGGGTTGGTGAGTTATCTGCCACATTGGTATGATGGAAAAACAATCAACCATTACAAGCATGTTTGACTAAGGGTTGGTGGGTTATCTGCCACATTGGTATGATGGAAAAACAATCAACCATTACAAGCATGTTTGACTAAGGGTTGGTGAGTTATCTGCCACATTGGTATGATGGAAAAACAATCAACCATTACAAGCATGTTTGACAAAGGGTTGGTGAGTTATCTGCCACATTGGTATGATGGAAAAACAATCAACCATTACAAGCATGATTGACTAAGGGTTGGTGGGTTATCGGCCACACTTATCAATATAACCTTAAGTTTCAATACTGTTCTACCTTTGGAATGGATTGGGTTATTATAATGTTTACACAAACATGTAATGTTATTTTGCACTAACTATAATTTGAATCACAGGTAGATATCTAGATATCTCTAAGTATCCTTCATTCATGGGTGAAAAAGAATTACTTGACCCTTAAGGTAGAAATTTGTCCATTTGGAGAGCACAGTATAATATTTTACAACAATGTATATACAGCACTTAGATGCTATGAAAATAGTTTCATAAAATATCACAATAGCTAACATAATTCATAAACAATATTGAGTGATAATCCATAAACAATAATACATGAAACAAATGTGAAATAATCCATAAACAAAATTGTGTTACTGTAAAAATAAAATAGAATTCATTCACACTAGAACACAACGTTTTGAGGACCACAGTGACAATACACAAATTGATCATTGATCATTTATTCAGGCCAACAATGTATCAGTCCCAAAGTTATACTATTATGACTAAAGCAAAACTTCTAAGCCAGGTTGACAAAATTCTAAATATATGTAAGTGTATATCATGTCAAGATTTTATCACAGGGACATGTTCATTAAACTGATCACTGTATATGTGACTGCATTTAGACTAAACTGAAAACTTAGCACTTTTTATGTAAGATCATCTTTTGAAAAAAAGTATACATTATTGTTTGCTTTATATCATGAAATGATAATTTAAAAGCTAAAACATTCACACACAAAAACAACCCATTTATCTTTCTAAAAGACATGTTTCATTTAGAATAATGTCTGGTAACATATAGAGACAGATTTGTACTGATGTCATGGAAGTAAGTTAACTACTTTATAAGAAAAGTGTGTCAGTAAGAACTGACAATACTAAACATAACTGTAAAGCTTGCTTTTTAAATTTACTAATAAGATACATGTAGCACTTTTTAACTGATTTCAGGTAAAGTTTTAAATCTCTTAGTACACTTCAAGATCCACCAATGGTACAATTATCCGTAAACAATCAAGTATCACCAATAGTAACCAATAAATTATCAAGTATCACCAATGGTAACCAATAAATTATCAAGTATCACCAATAGTAACCAGTAGATTATCAAGTATCACCAATAGTAACCAGTAAATTATCAAGTATCACCAATGATAACCAGTAAATTATCAAGTATCACCAATGGTAACCAGTAAATTATCAAGTATCACCAATGGTAACTAGTATTATCAAGTATCACCAATGGTAACCAATAAATTATCAAGTATCACCAATGGTAACCAGTACATTATCAAGTATCACCAATGGTAACCAATAAATTATCAAGTATCACCAATGGTAACCAGTACATTATCAAGTATCACCAATGATAACCAGTAAATCATCAAGTATCACCAATGGTAACCAGTAGATTATCAAGTATCACCAATGATAACCAGTAAATTATCAAGTATCACCAATGGTAACTAGTAAATTCTCAAGTATCACCAATGGTAACCAGTAAATTCTCAAGTATCACCAATGGTAACTAGTAAATTATCAAGTATCACCAATGGTACAATTATCCGTAAACAATCAAGTATCACCAATGATTACCAGTAAATTATCAAGTATCACCAATGGTAACCAGTAAATTATCAAGTATCACCAATGGTAACCAATAAATTATCAAGTATCACCAATAGTAACCAATAAATTATCAAGTATCACCAATGGTAACCAATAAATTATCAAGTATCACCAATGGTAACCAGTAAATTATCAAGTATCACCAATAGTAACCAGTAAATTATCAAGTATCACCAATGGTAACCAGTAAATTATCAAGTATCACCAATAGTAACCAGTAAATCATCAAGTATCACCAATGGTAACCAGTAAATTATCAAGTATCACCAATGGTAACCAATAAATTATCAAGTAGCACCAATGGTAACTAGTATTATCAAGTATCACCAATGGTAACCAATAAATTATCAAGTAGCACCAATGGTAACTAGTATTATCAAGTATCACCAATGGTAACCAATAAATTATCAAGTATCACCAATGGTAACCAATAAATTATCAGTTTCTGCAGTAAGTTGACTACTAACATCTAAAGTCATACATTTACACTCACATCCAGTTACTGGACATTGAGTATGTTCACTAAACCAGTCTGTTATATGTGAGGAATGTCCACCATGACGACAAGTCTGACACCACGTAAACCAACTGTCAAATGATGATAACTTGTGCTCATATTCTAAAATACACAAATACAAACTAGTTCATACATCACAATAATATATCAATCATACAATTCAAAGACTATGAGTTTGGTGTCTACATACAAAACATCTTCATTCGGATTTCTTCCCGAAGTCAAGAAAAAAACTTTTTAGTTGTCGGAATAAAAAATCTTGTTGCCAAGACAATCTAACAATAGATAGTTTCATAGCTTGTCAAATAAAAACAAAATGAGTAAACATTCTGAAATTTAAACTAATACTTACAAACTTTTTTATACTGGGCTTAAAGCCATGTCAACACAATTAAAGGTTTTATTACAACATTCAAGGCACTAAACCTAGCTATAAAGCAGATATATAATTCCTAGTAAAGACTTCCCAAGTGGATTCTTCAAAATTTTAAATTTTGATTTCAAATTCTATTCCTAAGTTTCCTTTCATTTTTGCTAGGGTTTAGAAAATTTCAGAGCTAAACAGCCTTTCTTTGACCCCAGTCTGTATTATAGACAATTTTTTCACCAAGCTGTTTTGGTGTCTCATCTAATGGAACAAAGGAATGTTTTTCATAAAAACTTTGTATAATTATAAAGAACCCACCTGTTTTATCTCTATGTTGATATAAACCAGAGCCTGAAGGTGTTCCTAGATTAGTTAAACATAGAGCACATCTTGGTAATGGTTTCCTACAACCAGGACAACATGTTATCTGTAATATATATATATAATGTTAAAATATTAATTTACATGATAGCTAAGACAACAACTTTTAATTGCTCACCGGAGTATCAAAACTCAATGTCACATTGAGATGTTGCATAAAAATGTATACTGGTATGTATCTGATAATATCTTTCAAGTTTATTCTCAATGAGTGCACAAATGTGAACTTTAAGAGTATTCAAAAACCCTTTCTATGATTTGGCCAAATGACCTAGTTTTTGACCCCATATAACCAAAACATCAAACTTGTCCAAGATGTCATTGATACGATTCTTCAGACAAAGTTTGATTAGAAAAAGAACACAAAACTGGACATATAAACCTCTATCATTGAGACATTATAGCTATCTGAAATTACCAGTATTAACAAGCAACAACAGAAAAGCGTCTCTGACCCATTAGGTGGATATTTTCAGTTATCATTTCATAGATACATGTTATTTTTTTTCGTTTACATAATAGACAATGAGAGTGAAGTTATAACATGAGGGAAATTTCATACAGTCTTCACATTAAATTTTGACAAGAACTTGTACAATTTATTATGTTTTAGAGTAATAATACATATTTTAATCTAGCAAGACTAAATGGTATGTTTTTTACCTAGCCTGATTTACTCTTACAACTTCGTACAATGAGATAGGTCTCAATTACTAACAAAAAATAAAACAATTTATTGTATATGATTAACAGATTGTTTTATCAATTTAATCACAAGATATTTGGTCATAAAAATAGGGTAACCTCATAATCTATGAACTATATGTCTAATAATCTTTGGCTTAATAAAACACAGCTCTATTCACAACACTTCAGGAAGACTTAAACTAAACTATGGCGCCTTAAAACATGACTTCTGAGCAAAATGTTAATTGGTCCCTAAAATTTCAAATCACAAAAATATTTTTATACTTAGATAAACATCATAGAATTTATGCAAGAAAGTTACTTTTTGTGAGATGGAACAATTTACACTTATACTAACCTTCGGTCTATTGGTAGGTGGTAGACTGTTATAATTACTAGGTCGTGACCTTGAAGCCAAGGTCATATTACAAGCTATAGATTTACCACAATAATTACAACTAACAAAACCTTGACTAGGTACTCTTGTTTTATCAAATGAATGACGAATTATATCAAACTTGGCTCTGAAAATGAAAAAAAAACAACCAATGAAGTCAATGCATACAATTTAAATTTGTTCCCAAGTTAAAGACCCTTAGCAACAATTTTACATTTACATCAATGGAAGTTTATTCAGACCATTTTCTAAGCTTGTTAGTTTATTTCTGCAGATGCTGTTTGTTTTAATAAATTAATTTAATACACCTTTTCAACTTTCTCACTTATGGGGCCATGTAAGATCTAGGACAGCCGCGGCTGTGGTGTAGTGGTTAGCATGTCTGACTTTGAATCCGGAGATCGTGGGATCAAAACCCGGTTGCGGCAGGTCATACCCTATACATGAGTTGTCAGCCTCGTGGTAGAGTAAGTTAGAACTGGTGATAGAAAAAGTGTCCAGGAAACCTATAGTAGGAAGAGCTGGCCGTCGTGTATATGACCTATATATGTGTTGAATGTGACGTTAAAAAAACAACAAAAAAACAAAACAATAGATCTAGGCTGAACCCAACAACTCTGAGACTCCTTTACCTTATTAAGTTTTTAAATTATGATGCAAGCCAGCAATAAGATTGAAAGGGTAGGATACTGGTAAAATGTATGTTGGTACACAGTGACAGCATGTTAAATAATATGAGATGACATTTTTAAAATGACCTTATATATTCACTTTAGATAGATCTAGTACTGGAATTTCCACATACTTTTTATTCCTCTATTAAGTAAAGAATCATAATATGTATTGGTTACTAAGACAACCACTTTTTGGCATTGACTTGATGACCAAGAGGAAAAAGTAGTTTAACTTTGTGAGGTTGTGTGACATTACAATAGCATGACATTATGAATTCAAAGTTCAGGTTTTAATAGTTTGTTAAGTTTTTACGGCGCACAAAGTAAGTTAACTTATAATGGTATAATCACCAGTTTTACCATACATATTTATACACAAATACTACAATCCTCACCTTTGATGCCAAAGTTGCCAGCCATCCAATAAATCTCTATAACTGTAAAACAAGAAATCAGAAATTTACATGAAAAATTATTACAAGGTATATTACTGATTTTATAAATGAATAACATGGGATTATAATTTCATGTTAAATGTGTAAAGTTCTACTATTTGGACTGTAAAAATTAAAAGTTGCAATAGCAAAATGGTCTTAAAATTAAACACTTTGAACTTAAAATTGTCAAACATTGAAATAAGGTGATATTTAAAGAGTAACTTTATTGTGCATACTCAAAATCTAACTTTTAAGTCAGTATAAATGACATGCTGATACAAAGTGGGTTTACAATTAACAAATCTTTGGTACATCATTCATTTTGATATGTTAGGGTTTAAAAAGCACTACAATACAGAAAGGAAAGGCCTAGTACAGTCAATTCTCGTTATCTCGACTTAGTTGGGACCGTCGAAAAATAGTCGAGATAACGAAAAGTCGAGACAAACATAATAAACAAAATATTCTAAGGGAGGTAATTCCGATGTCTTCAGAGAGTGTAGTTTAGCATAATCGCCTTTCTGCACCTGTGAATAGGAATTTACCATGAACTTGTACTCTAAAGGTTTTGTGACACTTTTCCCGCTGGCACAGTTCTCTCTCGACAAGTTATTGAACAAAATCGCGTATTTTCCGAAAATCTACCTTCCGTTTCTACTATTTCACAGACTGTATCTAGATGTAATGACTAACCAAACGTATATTCTTCTGAATATTTGAAGCCACTCAGATAAATTGTGTGTGTATGTGTTTGACGTCATATACTATTTCGTACAACCCCAGCACCGTCATCGTGTATGTCGGCCTCTCTTTGATAGTTTTGAGTAGTTGCTGATATTATCCAGTTGTGTGTGTGAAGAGTAGTTGACTATTACGTCACGAAAAAATATAGACTTGAACTACAAGAATGTCAGCATATCTTTTAAATGTGTGTCTTTCTATTATCGATCCATAACAGTTGTAAACATCGTTTTTCAAACAGGTCTGTAGAGTGATTAATTTATCATGCAAAAAAGATGCCGTACATTTATACCAACTTAAATGACGATATAAAATAATAGAAATAACAATAAATATTTGTTTTTTATTATTATTGGACAAAATATTCATTAAACAAAATATAATGAGTGATGAGCATTAATGTACACAAAAAAGTAACGAGTTTTACAAACAGTGTTTTTTGTAATTTTTTGACATCTGTCAATTAACACTCGACTTATTTAACAATGGTTTCATTTAGTCATGTCAATTAGTTTGTATATTACAATGACATGTTAATTCAATCTTGACACGTTCTTTTAAACAGATTATCTATACAGTCGCTAATCCATAAACAATGGGCGTGTGTTATTATTCGCACCTAAACGGATCGCCGATAATTTCTTTGTCTAGTCGACTTAAACATTATATTTTTATAGTAAAAAAACACTTTGGGACTCAAATTTATAGTCGAGAGAGCGAAAATGTCGAGACAAAAAGATCGAGTCAAACATGATTTTTTCATATAGATAAAGAAGGAAAAAAATCGGGACTTTTGATTTTCAATCGAGACAACGAAATGTCGACACAAGAGTAGTCGAGATAATGCGAATTGACTGTACATCATTCCACTTAAACTAATACAATTAAAAATGTTGAGGGATAATCAATCAGTTCACTAAACAGTTTAAAACAGAAAGATTCAAAATGCTATTTTTGGAGACTAGACTCTGGGCAGCATAAAAATTAACATTCATATACTATTTACATACACCTTTAAGTTTTTATCTAAAACCACGCCCCTGCCCCTCCCCCCTCTCTACAAACCTTTCAATCCAGTTGATGACTACATCATTTTTCAATAAATCACTAGGAGCACTATACACTACAGCAAGAGATGCAGTTTGTACATCAGTAGTTATATTTACATATTGTCCTTACGCTTTTAGACCCCGCCCCTGCCCCTCCTATTTCTCTACAAACCTTTCAATCCAGTTGATGACTATATCATTTTTTAATAAATCACTAGGAGCACTATATACTACAGCAAGAGAGGCAGTTTGTACATCAGTAGTTATATTTACATATTGTCCTAACAATTCTAGACCCCGCCCCCTGCCCCTCCTACTTCTCTACAAACCTTTCAATCCAGTTGATGACTATATCATTTTTCAATAAATCACTAGGAGCACTATACACTACAGCAAGAGAGGCAGTTTGTACATCAGAAGTTATATTTACATATTGTCCTAACAATTCTAGACCCCGCCCCCTGCCCCTCCTACTTCTCTACAAACCTTTCAATCCAGTTGATGACTATATCATTTTTCAATAAATCACTAGGAGCACTATACACTACAGCAAGAGAGGCAGTTTGTACATCAGTAGTTATATTTACATATTGTCCTAACAATTCTAGACCTTCTTCATTAGTTAAACCTGAAATATTGGACATTTATTTTAACAATTAAGTTTTTTAGGCTTAGTTGAAATTATGCTGAGGTTATTATAACCACAACTTTAAACAAGTGGCTAATTTGTTTAACAAATTTCTGTCCAAAGACATGTGACTTTGTTTGTCCAAGTACATTTGTATACACTAATCTTTCATTGGTGAACAGATTAATAATATTTGGAAATGGTAGGTAGAAATAATCAATTGTGATACATATTCATACAAGTTATTACAGATAAAATAAAAACCCTAAACTCTGCTTCATGACCCCTATTTCAACTCAGGTTTTAAGTTTTTAGCTCAATGAAGCAATGAGATGGATTCAAATCAACCTGGTTCTGGCTTCCAATATTTGGTAATTATTTGTCCATTATCATAAGTTCATAACCAAGCCAAACTGGCTTACCTACAAAGTTCCACTCATCTAAAACTTCATAACTATAGAAACATTTAGGAAATATTAAATGATAAATAAAAATATTGGTAGAGTAAAAAACATACCTGTTAAAAGTATACCATCTAAGTTTCCACATTGTTTTAATTGTTTAGTTAACTCACTTAAATATATTGATATCTGTAATACATGTCCATCAAATATTAACATAATACAATAAAACAGGAAAATGATTGAGGCAAACACTTTAAAATTCTAAAAGAATATCCCTCTATACTAATTGGCTGCATGGTAGGTCAGGTTTGTACTGTTGCAATCAATGTTGTGATACTGAGATTTGGGCCAAAATCTGTATGATAGACCTAACCGATCTGTCGACTGTCTATGCGTGCCTGAAAGATTTGTCTTCCTGTTTCATCTTAGAGCAACAGGGAAGCATTCTGGAAAGTTCATTGGAATCAGAGCCGTGGCTTTGGTTGTCCTAACCATCAGTGCACATAGCCAACAATAATCGTGAGTAATTAAGTTTCAATACCCCTTAAAATAAATGAATAACAATAAATGAATTTGTCACTGCAAGTCCGAATATACTGCTTGTTTCATGTCTTTTACTGTATTTAATAGCTACAAGTGTGATACCATTAAAATTTCTCTTTTATGTTCTTCATTACACCAACTAACATATATTTCACCAATAGACATGTGACAGAGAAGTACATTAAGAATGTATTTCAGACTAAGGATCAATGTTAAACCATCAGATTGTAGAGCTATACATAGGATCTAATATGAATAATCAAATATTGAAACAAAATATACAAATAAATCAGTAAAAGATAACTCTTGTATATATACTTACTTTAGCATCATTTAGATACATACAAGCAAATGCTACTCTGTCTTTAACTGCCATACATGGATCATCATTCTATATAAAATATATAATAACAATAATAGTTACCATAGCAACTATACATGGATCATCATTCTATATAAAATATATAATAACAATAATAGTTACCATAGCAACTATACATGGATCATCATTCTATATAAAATATATAATAACAATAATAGTTACCATAGCAACTATACATGGATCATCATTCTATATAAAACATATAACAATATAAGTTACCATAGCAACTATCATCTAATATACCTGACCTAAATTATGATAACACTAACATTAGTACAGCAAAATTTTACTATTAGAGCAATCAAAATCACTGGTCTTAATAGTGGAATGGTTGTAATAATTTCTTCTCAAATTAAACATTTGGGACTTTAAAATCATGGATGATTTTTCAAAAACTATGAGGGTCTTTATAGCAGAACTTTGCAGTAGAAAGGTTACCTTCAAGTGAAGGTTACAACACAATTCAGTCTGTGATACACAAGGACTAAAGAATAGTTGATAATAAAACCTATTCAATTCAAAGGTGTTTTTCCCAAATGTCTGAACATTAAAATGGTTGTCCGTGGCAACTACCTGATTACAATTTTCACAGACTGCTTCATGAGATTTAGATACATCTTTAGAAGCCAACACACTTGATAATTGATTAACACATCAAAGCTTATGCCTATGTTTTTTTCTTCAACAAAATATAGACAACTGTTTGTTATTTCTTAAATATAGTTGGGCTCAACATTAATGGTAATCCCATTTCCTGTGACGACCTAACTGGGGGTTTGGGCAACAAGTTTTCACCATCTGTCCTCTGATCAAACAACTAGTAAATATTTATTACTTTAAATTCTATAACAAGAACCATTTTGTTCAGGCAAATAGGCATTTTGTTTCAGCATGTTAAATTTATAGTTGGTTAGCCTTTTGGGCAAGCTGTTTTCAAAAGTTAATGTCAAGCCCTATATAGTATAAGATCATTTTTTTTTTAATTAGGTTTAACTCCGTATCAACACATATTTTAGTCATATATATGACGGCCAGCTCTTCCAACTATGGGTTTCCTGGACACTTTTTCTATCACCAGTACTAACTTACCCTACCACAAGGCCGACAACTCATGTAAAGGGTATGACCTACAACAACCGGGCTCAAACAGGGCTCAAACAAACGATCTTCGGATTCGAAGTCATACAATGTAACCACTACGCCACAGCCAAGGCTGTATAAGATTCTGACAAGTATTCAAATCTTACCAATACTTCATCATAAGCATCTTTCTCACTAGCCAGGAAACCAAACATTGCACGTAAATATGGATGTTCTAAAGATTGTCTTAGATTTCTACATGTTGTTCTCCATAATGCATTCCTTTCTTCTGTAAACCCTGACAACGCCATAGCAACTGTTGTCAATACAGGATTTTCTACAATATAAAACAATATAACAAGTCAATGACAACATTTACACATGCCTCTATCGTGATTACAAATGAAAGAGTGAGACAACATTGACACAAACACTGACTTCATTATAGTTTTATAAATTAACAGTATTAGATAATGTACAATGGCCAAACTTCCTATTAAGCTTTCAGGGACATATTTATTTTTATCCAGACTTATTTACCCTTTTACAATAAGTTGACTTCTTCTCCCTAAATAGATGCAATTCAACATAATTTTCATGTATGACCTCCTATGACTTGTAATCTAACTAAGACTGCCAGATTGGAAGTTTGGCTAGTTACCACTCAACCTCTGGAAAAAGACATCTGTATACAGCTGTCATTGGACCTCCATACATCTCACAGATGTCTATAGTTTCAACCAATCAAAACATAGCTTTTATCTAGAGGAAACACAATCAATCGCATCAGAATTTCTATTTTCCGCCATACATCTCACAGATGTCCTTAGTTTCAACCAATCAAAACATAGCTTTTATCTAGAGGAAATACAATCAATAGCATCAGAATTTCTAATTTTGGATCAGGTTTTCCAAGCTATATTAAGGTAGGTTGTTATCCAGCTTAGTTTAGTTTTGCAAGTTGTGCTATGAATATAACAATAGGTCAGCTGAATGTGATTCTTACAGTGAGTTTGTTAGAAAATGAAATAAGCAAGTACTCAGGTGATGAATTTTAAATCTGGTTTTAATCAGATTGACAACCAGTTCACCTTGACAGCATCTTTACTTTAAGTTTAATATAATAAATCTAAAGACTACATACGTTTTACTGCAGCCTCTGAACTCAATATTTGTACAGCTGTACCAATCTTTAGATTAAATAAAGCAATAGCAGCAGCTCTCTCATATTCTAAATTTTGATTAACAAGGTTATCTAACAACATTGTAAGCTGATCTTGTGACTCTTGTTGATCTTTACAATACCAACCACATAGTTGTAGAGCTCGAGATCTGTAATTATATCAGACAATATAAGCTCATTTTGTAAAGCACGAAATCTGTAATTATATCAGATAGCATAAGCTCATTTTGTAAAGCACGAAATCTGTAATTATATCAGATAGCATAAGCTCATTTTGTAAAGCACGAAATCTGTAATTATATCAGATAGCATAAGCTCATTTTGTAAAGCTCGAAATCTGTAATTATATCAGATAGTATAAGCTCATTTTGTAAAGCTCGAGATCTGTAATTATATCAGATAGTATAAGCTGAAGTTGTAAAGCTCGAGATCTGTAATTATATCAGATAGTATAAGCTGAAGTTGTAAAGCTCGAGATCTGTAATTATATCAGATAGTATAAGCTCATTTTGTAGAACTCGAGCTCTGAAGAAAATATATCAGACAGTATTAACTTAAATTCTAAGAGTATATTTTTGTTTCAGCTTATTTATAATATTGTAAAAGATCAATAGTATAATTGAATAAATCAATTAGCTAAGTATGATAATTTAAATATGATTGTTTCATTTTAAAGTAGTACATTGTAGATCTAAATTTTCACACAAAGTAAATGAAGCTAATGATAAAAGATAATTATATTAAATAAAATTTCATTACATAGTGGGAAATGAAAGAACCAAATTCCTACATAGACAATCTATATCTGAAGGTAGTAGTAAGGGTATATTTTATTAAAAAGATCATTTCTATTTTTTACCATGACAAACTCACCCTGACCTAACTTTACTGGATCTTTGTTTATATACACTGCCCTCCAAAAGTTCCTTCACAGTAAAATGAATTGAATTGATATTACTTCCATGCTCAAATTATAGAAATCATTACTTTCATTGCGTACTGTATACATTATTCATGCATTAGAAACAGAATTTCAATTGATTCATTTCAATTTTGAGTAGCAGCTAATTATTACATTTCAGCCTTCAAAACTATGGTGAATGTATCTCAATGAACTAATATTATGTTTGAGATACTTTTTTTATTGCATATCCATAAGAAAAATGTTACCGATTTCAAAAAGCAAAGTTAAAAATAATGAAAAAAAAACTCCTTCCACAACTTTTTGAAATTCTATTTACTACAATGTAAATTATAAATGTGTGAAGCAACACTTTTGGGACACCAGATTTGAAATCCTGCTTACAGCTTACAGTCCCAGGTAGAAAACTATATAATCACTAACCTGGCATCACTTCTATAATGATATATAAGATTATTTTCTCTACAGTTACTATGGCAACCATCAGGATATTGCCAACTATTATATGATGTATCACTTCTTGTTTCTATCTTATCTGGACCTAACAAATCTAATACACCAATAAATCTGGAACTTTTGCTTTTCTTTGTTGGTTCTATATTTCTATTTATAACACTTGACACTGAAGGTATGTGTTAAGGATATATCTCGTAAAGTTCGGCTATAAAGATCACCTTTTTTTATTGCAAACCATGCTTGTTTGATGATTTGAAAGTCCAAAATGCTATATTTGGAATGTTAAGTGTCTTAATTAAGACCATTCTGCTATAAAGATCAGGTCCAATAACTTCAAAATTATGCTGAAAAATATGTCAGGCGATACAAAAAAGGACAATAACTTCAATAAAGGCAAGGCAGAGTACAGTTCTTAAGCACAGCACTTCTATTTGATGAGATCTATCAGCATACAAAGTTAAGTTCATATCAATATCTCTTGTAGTTCCAGAGTGAAGTTGCAGACAAAGTTTAAAGGGTAAGAATAAAAAGGGGAAACAACTCCAAAATCAGAGAAGGCAGAGTAATAGTTCTTATGCACTTCACTTGTACTTGATGAAATTTATCTACCTACAAAGTTTCATGTTAATACCTCCAGTAGTTTGACAGTTATAACCTGGACAAGCAATGGGACACAGCTGACATCGCAGGTACAGTACAACCTCTCTTGAACAACACCCACTGGGAGGGACTAAAGTGCGTTGCTGCTCAGAGGTTGTTGCTCTGCAGAGGTTAAATTCAATTACAATTACGCCTATAGGAAATATCATAAGACATTATTGTGCAGAGGAATTGTTGAGAAGAGGGCTGCTCTGCAGCGGTTACACTGTAACACCTATATGTCTCCTGAGTCCTGAATATGTCAGGTGACATAATATTCAAGCTTATTCTCACTCTATCATATGACTACCAGACAGGACTATAATAAAAGGATACAATCTAACCAATGCCATAAAGCATGTAGATGTGGTTCATCTATTACAACTACAGCATTGTTCCATAAATCACGACTCTACAAATATATCAAATTAAAAATATCTTATAAACAAGTATATACAAACAATATATATGTACAAGTATATAGATCACTATTAGGTCATTATCATTTCTTGCATAAAGATATAAACAGTGCCACCATTGAATTTTAACAATTTGATATTATAGAATAGAAATGTAATTAAATACTGCATATACTTTCAGAGATGGCATTTATCATAGTTTATCTATATTAAAATATATATAATGGGTATGAAGTTACATTTCTTCATCTCAAAACAGAAACTAAAATTAACCTTTTGATATTTTTAAAGACAAGCAGTCACCTTCTTCAATTGTCATATTTATACACATAATTCAAAGGATATGATGTGACTGTTAAAACCAAAGATCCAGAAAACAGAAACTAGTAAGATGTATCTATTTATTCAATTCTTTAAATGATTCAGTTGCAAAGACTTAAGCCCATAAATGATTAAAAAATCAAATTTAAATAAAAATCTTTAATAACAAAAAAATCAAAATTTCATCTAAAAAATAACTTAGAAGTAAAGATAATATAAAACTTACATGTAGACCATAACCTTGTAATGCTCTACGTTTGATTCTTGTTGCCATGTCAACCTCATAACCATAATCATATATATGTACATTTCTACTGTATAACCAACATAGATTCATACCAACAGATAAACTCTAGATAAAATAAAGGAAAATTTTCATATAGCCTACTGCATATCACATGACCATGCTTTGTTCTATTCTCTGGAATATTCAGTCAGAAAAAAATCAGTAATTGGAATAACTACCAAGTCATTCCATCAGCATTTGATGAAATGTAGCCAAAATATTTTAACATAGTTCAAACATGGGCTAACCTATTTTGTTTCATTAAGGCTCTATATTAGGTAACAAAACTTCTATAATATTTATCTGCTGAAAAAATATTTAAGCAAGAATTATTTCCCCTGCTTCATGTTTACGCTTACAGGAAATTTTTTTATTTCAGCTACATGTATTGTCATTTCACAGACATTTTTTAATGTTAGAAACTTTAAAAAGTTGTACTCTAGTTATATGAATACAAGAGAGATAAACATGTAACATACTTGTCAAAGTTCAAGTAAGAGTTACCTCCCTCAGTTTAATAGAATAGTCACTATAATACACATGTATGTATACTTTAAACAAGCTTTGATAGAAATAGTTTCATTTTTTCTTATTTATTTACAAAACATGGCTTGTACATGTACAAAAATTTGATTCAACAAAACAACATGACAAAATGCAGCCCATTGTCCTATAATTCTTTTAAAACTACTATTCTGCTATGGTCACTGAAGATTATAAAATTGACTTAAGATATTAACTGGTATCTCCAGATTTTCATGGTGTAAAATAATGAGTGTTGACTTACTATAGGTAATTTTTCATGTATTTGGTTAATAGACTTACTATAGGTAATTTTTCATGTATTTGGTTAATAGACTTACTATAGGTATTTTTTTATGTATTTGGTTAATAGACTTACTATAGGTAATTTTTCATGTATTTGGTTAATAGACTTACTATAGGTAATTTTTCATGTATTTGATTAATAGACTTACTATAGGTAATTTTTCATGTATTTGGTTAATAGACTTACTATAGGTAATGTTTATGTACTTGGTTAATAGACTGACAATAGGTAATTGTTCATGTATTTTGGTAATAGACTTACTATAGGTAATTTTTCATGTACTTGGTTAATAGACTTACATGTACTATAGGTAATTTTTATGTATTTGGTTAATAGAGTTACTATAGGTAATGTTTATGTATTTGGTTAATAGACTTACTATAGGTAATGTTTATGTATTTGGTTAATAGACTTACTATAGGTAATGTTTATGTACTTGGTTAATAGACTGACAATAGGTAATTGTTCATGTATTTTGGTAATAGACTTACTATAGGTAATTTTTCATGTACTTGGTTAATAGACTTACTAAAGGTAATTTTTCATGTATTTGGTTAATAGACTTACTATAGGTAATTTTTTCATGTATTTGGTTAATAGACTTACTATAGGTAATTTTTCATGTATTTGGTTAATAGACTTACTATAGGTAATTTTTCATGTATTTGGTTAACAGACTTACTAGGTAATTTTTCATGTATTTGGTTAATAGACTTACTAGGTAATTTTTCATGTATTTGGTTAATAGACTTACTATAGGTAATTTTTCATGTATTTGGCTAATAGACTTACTATAGGTAATTTTTCATGTATTTGGTTATCTTTAAAACTTCCTGTAGGTGTTAGAGTCATCACACGGTTCTCTAATGTTGGATGCCAGGCAAAGTAAACAACTTGATGATGTCTGTTAGCTATAACATAAAAATACAGAAGTTACAGGTATATTCATCTTAACTTTAATTCAGTAACAAAAAAAAATCATACAAAGTATGTTAACCAAGACGTTTGCATTAGTAAACAGTACACCTTTCACAAATTAGAAAAAGTTAATTTTTAAGTTGAAATCTGTGAATGAGTACCTTTAAAGTAGGTTGCCCAGTTGGTCAACCAGTTATATGTTATACTAGCTGGAACCAAATGATTACTAGCAGTAACAAGTTGTATGAAATATAGGTTGTCAATGGTAATGGTACAACCTTTAATGTTGATCCTTGTGGAATTAATAAGCATCCTTCTGAAAGCAATCGTATAAACTTAGGTCAGTATGTTAGTAATAAAACAAACTTACGTTGTATATTTCGTTCAAATGTAACTAACTCTAATTCATCTGGACCAACTACTGTATGTCTTATATCATATAACTTAACAACAGAACTTTCACGACATAATGCAGCAAGAAATCCTGGTCTGTAATACAAATATATACTAATACAATATGTTTTATATGTTCTAGGGACAAGATCATATTGCTGTAACCAGATGTGTGAAATTCCAAGTTTTTTCCACTTGTCCATGAACAAGTGAACTCGGGAAATCAACTCATAGAAGGTCAAAATTCACTTGCCTAGATGTATAATACTAACAAATTATTGAAAACTGTTATAATATACTTACTGTAAGTATTAATAAATAATTGACAATAAAACAGTTTATTATTGTATATTATTGAAGCATTTAGATATCTACATTATTACATAAAGTTATGTAAGCATATTTGTAGCTGAAAGTGCTACTTGTCTGCAGACAAGTGAAATAGAAATGTTGACTTGTCCAAAGACATATAAATGTACAAATCTGACAAGTCGGGCACAGGAACCCCCCCCCCCCCCTCTAGTTATATTCCAATTTTTGGTACTTAGATGCTTTAAGAAATTCTAGATTATCCTGACTGAGAATTAGTATTCCTGCCTGTATGTCACCTAGATAGGGCAATATGGTATATTTCAACAAGAAATATAATGTGGAAACCACATTAAAGCCAGATTTTCATCAAGATCTGACCATAAATGACGGAGACACCCAACATGTTAAAAACTTTAACACAAAAATTACAAAGGGAAATAATCCATATTAAAGCCAGGTAGAGCTGTGGTTACTTTCTAATTCTCTTCATCACATACTTGTTCATCGCATAGTATGTTATCAATGTAAGAAGTTTCATAAAGATCTGATAATAAATGGCAAAAACATATGGCAAATAAAAAACTTTAACACAATTGTTAACAACATCCGACACCGGCCTGCCTAAATGAACACCCATCCGCCCACCCATGTTTTCCCAAACAATAAGCCAAATTTTTTCTTTGAAATATCTGGCTAAACATATTGAAGTATAAAATCATACCTAGTAGGACACCAATCAATCTTTATTAAACCTCTATCATTTGGTAACGTTAATATCTAGATTATTGAATTAAGGATATCATTTGAACTAAACCCTCAATGTCATCATTTTTAACGTTTCTTTAATAAATGAAAGTGATATATATAGGAGAAAAATGATCAAAAACAGTAAAACATAAATACAACATATAATACAAAATATAAATACTGTGAATATACAGTACAACCCCTCTTATTAAAGGAGCCAGCCAAGAGAAAAATTGGCTGCTTAAGCTGTGAAGTACAATTCGAGGGTTGCCTGGAAGACAGTCGTAAGAACATTGCATTAAAGAGCAAGTTACTACAGTCTTGTGGACAACCCTCAAATTATTGTACTAGGACATACATATATGTTCATCTATTAAGGATATCACAAAAAAGCAAGTTCTAGTTTCCTTGCTTCCATTGTAGTCCTTAAATATATGAATATATGTCCTAACAAGGCACATACCAGATTATTTCTTTAATCATAACATTAGACAGACTAAAGTAAGTAAAAATAAGGGGACTGTAAGAGATAAAATTAAGATTATAAAAGGCAGAAATGCAACTAGAGTCACAAAATATCAAAGACTATTTTCCATGACTGGCTCATCTAATCAGCTTTCATGGACTATTTAATGATAAATTATAGAAATACTCAATTACTCTCTGCTCAGAACTGACATCGCCTTTCATAATAATAATGGTAAGATACTGACATTGTTATATAACATTCATGGAAGGGTTTTACTGACAGTGTCTTGGAATCCAACCTAGCATGCTGGATCCAAGATCAGATACAATGTCACAGTCATAGCTCTAACTGAAACATTATATACTCTAGACAGGGTAAATGGAGGACAGACGTTAGAAGATCTAGCCGGCTGCTGTCTACCCCAGTCTCTGGGACACCGGCAGCAGATGACAAATAAACTATCAGATTTAATTGATTGATGATTGATATATTACAGTGATATCATTGGTCTTCTTCATGTAAACAAGTTAAAGGATACAGGTTTGTCAAAATTTCTAACATCCCAGATAGCAGCATGAGTCTGAAAGGAGACAAACATTAATATGAATTCACAATGTGTTAATACACTAACTATATAAACAAGAAAGGGAAATCATAGAGGGAGTTTTGTTGGTTAATTAGAATTTAATGACACACATACATATAAAGGTTATTTTGTGTGGAACACAGTTGATGATGATCATTGAAATAAAGCCTGTGTACTAATATTATTAAACCTGCGTCCATAGCACAGTTGGTAGCGGGCCGGGATTTGGAATCTCATGTCCCGAAGGGGGTACGGGTTCCAATCCCACCCGGGAAGGTTATACCCTTACATGAAAATTTGGCAATAATGTCAATTTTCCTCCAATGATTAGATAATATAGAGAAGTTTCCAGCCTTGTGGAAGGGTTGGTGAGTACTGGTTATAGACTAGGCTCCAAGAAAGCTAGGTTGAGTGCGCTGGACGCCGTAAAATGACCTAAACTGTGTTGAAATGGCGTTAAACCCAGTAAAAAAATCATATCATTAATTTCTAACTTCAGGATCAATAATGAAACCTTTAAGTTAATATATATTATAATTTATACAATAAACAATACCTCGGCATAAGCTGCAACTCTAGATTCATGTAAAGGATCCGTACAAACACCATGTACATACTTTGTATGTGAGACTAAATGTGGCTTACTGGCATCTGAAATTTTATAATATAATCAATGAATGACCTGACTCGACAGCAGTAAGAATAACAAGTTTTTGTCATCTTTGGTCTTACAGAGGAATGTGGTTTAATTCCATGAAAAAAATAAGCTGAAAATAATTTATAACATCTTAATCTTATCTTTTCTTAAAAATCTTTTTGACAATGTGTGTGCGTATTTTTCATGGGTTGTAATTAGAAAATTTGTCTTAAGTTGTGTGAATATCATAAAAGCAAAGGTCCGCTCAATGTGGCCTTTCAAGTTTATCAGATGTAAAATAAACAAAAACAAGAGCAAAGAGTTTTAATCATAATGGTAGATTGTTCAATATTGACAATCCATGGGTAAAAGAATTAGAAATGTTCTTTGTAGTCAAATACAGTATAACTTCCGCTAACGGCACCTCTAATGAGCAGCAACCTCCGACGAGCTGCATATTAGAATTCCCCTCATCAATTTTGCACTAAGATTTACCTCTAATAAACGACACCTCCGCAGAGCAGTAAACAGCCGTTGAGATAAATTCCCATCGTTCATTCTTTACCTCCGTACAGCGACACTAAGTCTAACAAGGTTTATATCAATAATCGATAATTATCTATGACCGGAAGATTTAAACAATAAGCGATACCCTTAATCGTATAATACTACCCTAAGGTGTCATGTTGTTAAATCATTTGACTAACACGGGTTAATAAACAAGTGACATATGGTTTCCATGACACCAATGAACGGATCTAAGATGAAGAGCGCTTTGTTTGGTAGACTGACGTCATCAAATATCAGTCGAACATACGCCCAGCTAGTTGACAATAGTTTATGAAAACATATTTTGTTATTGTACTAATACTAAAAGCTTCGATGAAATAAATTCTGTTTTAAGTCAATTCGAGGTTTAAGAGCCGAATCAGACATTTACTCCCAAAAAACGATGATAATTCATGCTAAATATTATTAGACAGGTATAAGGAACAAATTGATGGTACCAGAAACTATTTCCTTAGTGTATTGCTATTTTCTGCGTAACATGCTAGGAATTTTTAACGGTTATAATGATCTATCTTAAACACTTTGTAATCATATAAAAACTTTTTACTATTGTTGATCAGCGCCCACTAATAACTGTATTTACATTACTGAACGGATAACGGCCAGTTTTCTGTACCGAAAACGGGCGTTTTTCGTGATCGGTAAAAAAAGGCTACCTCTGCAGAGCGACACTTTTTTCAAACTCTGCCGAAAGTCGCTCAGCAGAGGTTACACTGTATAACATTATACATGTAAATTGACATACTAAAACCAAAGGATGCAAATATATACTCAAGCCAGTCAAATTTCTTTCCAATGGCCAGTTTTAAGTATAATGAGGTGGTCAGTTAATGAAATCATTGTTGCTGGGATATAAAAGTACAACATCCAAATACTACAGCAAACTTTCTAACAATAAAGGTGACAATTTGAGATGTGACATTCTTATAGACTGAGTGAGAAATGAGTAATATATTGTCTGTCACATTTATAACAATAACCATTGTGATGGAGATAAGAAGTGATAACAAGTCTGTAGCACTTCAAGTTAACTGTGAAAGAACCTGGACAGTCCTAGTTCAAAAATATTTTATTTCTAATAAACAGCATGAATTTGAAGAGTTTACCATGGAAACTCTAACATTAACATAAGTACATATATCCAGTGTTGTAGAATGACATACTCTTATGTGCATAAAATAGAATAAGAAAAAAAAAGAAAAATCTTTCAAAACAAACAGAACAAGTAAATCTGTGAGCTAATGCTCACTAGTGATACCCCCGCAAAAATCTAAAAATATGCGACAAACAGGAAGTAGATGAGCAAGGAGCATGAAATCGCTTTACACCACATGGGACTATGGGATGAAGCAATATGCAAAGTATTAGGCTGCTGCATGTTATAGTTGCTGAGAAAACTGCGACGGAAATTTTGTAACGGACGGACGGACGGATGGACGCATGCACGGACAAGGGTAAAACAGTATACCCTTCTCTTCTTCGAAGCGGGGGTATAAATATATTTATAAATCACAGAGGTGGTGTTTTTGCCTTCATCAACTATCCCAAAGCCTGAGGCAAACGAAAATTGATTTGTGCTAGTGAAAATTGCCTAAATGTACTTTTTTTATTTAGGTTTATTGATAATGTTGCTAAGTGCTATAAAATATAAAAAAATCTGGCCAGCTCTTGGGAAAATTTAAGGCAGAGATTGAAATTGGGATATTTTGTGTAAGAAACTGATAACAAAATAGCTTAAAGATGTTTATTATTGACTTGAGTTTTAAAAATGTACAAGGTAGGGTCTTCTTATCCCCATTTTATATACAGGGAACAGCTGTTTGTAATAGTCAAATGACTCATTCTACGCCATTTATTTTTATCGTACTTGTACTTTATAATATACACAGTTTGTACAATAAGTAAACACATTTCAATCTAGGACTGTTCTGTTGACAACACCATGTTGTCTGGTTGTTATATCATAAAATAACAACCTTCCCATGACAGCTAACGTTAAGGGATGAACTCACATATAAATGTATAATGTTTATATTTTGTGCCCTCTGAAAGTTCCTTGATAAATGAAATTTTTAGGAAAACTGAGCCTCCATACTGCAAGTAATTCTATTATTAATAAAACTTACTTATGTAACAAGTTGAAATCAAATTAAATCATATGTTGATCAACTACAGTAGTTCATGCAGACTTTGAAAATGGCCATGATGACTTTCTGTTTCGTATTTTCTTTATCATGGGTAAAAAACAAAATCGTATTCCCCTCAAAACAGAATTTTGTCCAAATACTTTAGATTATTAAATTTACTACATAGCAATATAATGACATTTTGAAAGTTTCACTTGATATCAAAGTATTTCAAGATTCACTGTAACCATGGTAACATTAGAGACAAATATATACATACCTCTAAGATCATAAACTCTCAAACATTTACCATTCATACCAGCAATAAAAGTTCTAGGTTCTTGTTTAAACCAAGCAAATGATGACGTAGTATCTCCCATACCTGTAAAATAAATCAAATATATATATCGAGGGTTGCCCACAGGGCTGTAGCAACTCTCTCTTTTAATGCAATTCATTTACTACAGTCTTGACAACCCTCGATATCAAATATACTTTATTTATGTCAGTCAGCTCCTAAAACACAACCACAAAGCCCAGGACTAGTGAAAATATATTTGAGCTAGAGAAAATTACACTTTTCATGAAATCAGGCTAGCTGATAAGCCACATCTGCTATAACACTAGCACAAAGCCCAGAACTAGTGAAAATATATTTGGGCCTGTGAAAATTACTCTTTTCATAAAATCAGGCTAGCTGATAAGCCACATCTGCTATAACACTAGCACAAAGCCCAGAACTAGTGAAAATATATTTGGGCCTGTGAAAATTACTCTTTTCATAAAATCCGGCTATTTGGTAAGCCACATCCGCTAAAACACTAGCACAAAGCCCAGAACAAAAGAGAATAGCTTCGGGCAAGTGAAAATTATTTTTCATATTGTTAAGCTAGTTGATAAGCCATGTTTCCTTAACCACTAGCAAAAAGCCCACAACAAGTGAAAATAGATATTGACTAGTGAAAGTTTCTTTCACTAATATAGTGAGACTTGTTGATAATTTTGTCCCTTAATGTATAACATAAATAAATCAAGCTAATACTCTTGAAAATTTTAGACAACGACATTTCAGAGTATAAAGTTATATCTGAGGATAAAAGTTCTTAGACTCCTCAGCTTCAGGACTAGTCACAAAACTAGTATCATATTTATCATTATCATCAAATTATTATCAACAATTTACAACACTATTAAATATATAATATTGAGATAGACATTTTAGGCCTAAAAATTCCTGTGTTGAGGACAACCCAAACTACCTGTACCTCAAATCTCGCCAACTCTAGTCTTTTTGTTAATTTAAACTTGTATTTTACCATAAAAAGTAGTACCAAGAAGACTATTAAAGAATAATACAATTGGCTCTGTTTAAAAAACAACAAGTAAGAGCCAACCCTACATGATTTTTTTCAGACCATTTTAAAATTGACTATGACTATTCTATGTGTGACCTTTTTATTTGAATAACAATACATTTACCCACAAATATAACCATTTGTTCTTTTGTTAACACCTTGTTTATGGGGCAAAATGTAACTGTAAACCTTTGTAAAAAATGTTAATAGGTAAGGTCATGGAAAGGTCAATTTGGCCTGAACAGAATAGAAAGTTGAAAGTTTAGATATGTTCTCAATCTACAATACATACCAACTTCAACAAATGGTTTAGTGACCACATTATCAGTTATATTAGAACTATATCTTTGTCTTTCTGTTAATTCTGAAGTATTTCTAGTTTTAACATCCCATATACTTATACAACAATCATTTCTATGTTTGTCTAAACCTTCTGCTAACTGAAATATACATACAACAAGAAATTTAACGTGGACACCACATTAAAGCCAGATTTTCATCAAGATCTGATAATAAATGACAGAGATATCCAACATTTAAAAACTTTAACGAAAAATTACAAAGGTAAATAATCTGTAATTAAGCCAGGTGAAGTTGTGGTTACTTTCTAATTCTGTTCATCACATGGTATGTTATCATTGAAAGAAGTTTCATAAAGATCTGACAATAAATGGAAGAAATATAAGGTAAAGAAAAAACTTTCATACAATTGTTAACAGCACTGGATGCCCGACCGCCAGCCCGGGTTTCGTCAAAACTATAAGCCGAATATTTTTGTTGAAAATCCAGCTAAATATATATACATGTGTACAATTCATGTCACGTCCATGCGCAGAATTGTGTTTTATTTCTTTTTTCTTGACTTATCCACTGATCTCATTCATGATAAACTAAGATATTTATTCTAACCATGATCATGTGACTAATGTCATTTGTACTGTTATAACTGTATAATGATGATGTACTATGTACATATCCTAAATGAACCATATGTTCTGTTCTATATAGCTAAAATATATTTTTTTTTTTAAATAATATATTGCATTTTACAAACATTGTTCACTGATTGTTCATAAAATAAACTAAATAAATGTGTTGTTTGACCACTTCAGAGCAACAACAACTAAAGATCTATCTGCCATCTTTGTTCACCACATAATAAAGAAATTTGCACAATGTGATCAAGGTTCATGCTGACATAGAGATCTTGATGGAACAAACAAATCATACAAATAGTTTGGTGCATTGCCATTGCTCACACAAAAGACCATTACAAAGACTTTAAACATAAATCATGCTTTTATAAAAATCATTCATAAGAATTATTAGTTTAATCTTTCAAATTGATTTCTTCAATACAATAATCGACAGTGTTTTAATTGGTTTGGTCAATATTAAGTTTCCAATGTAGTGGCTAAAAGGTCAATATAAAATAGTTGCCAATAATAAAATATTTGCAGAACAGTGCCCCCGAAAAGTCCATGGACAAAATCCAATTTTCAGGGAAAAAAACAATTTACAGTTATCCATGAAAAATAAATTGTCATCTGAGCAAATTTCAAAAAGTCAATAACATTTAGTTTATCAACAAATTTTTCAAAGTTTGCTATGTGAATAAAATTTTATAACAGAAAATACTAGTGGCATGCATTATCATTATTTTTAATATTAATAAACCAGACATGTGTCTATCACCTTGAGTATTTATGTTACCAAGGTGGTAATCAAAATGATGTCATGTTTCTTCAAGTGTTCATGAATCAAACATTTACATCATTGATTCAATCCTTAAATATTAACAACAAAACAAAACAAAATAGAACAGTGATTTTTTTACAAACTCATCAGTGTGGGTCATAGGACTTCCTGGGCTATAAATCTATGAGTCCCAAAACTTAGCCGACTAATCCAAGTTACAAGGCTTAATATTGCTTTAGTGATATGAAAGGTATATTAACAATGGAATGAAGAAAAAATGAATTTCTACATTAATTACAATGCTTCTGATACTGAAATTTTTCAAAACTGTCAAATAAATTTAATAAGTTTATTTCCATTAATTTAGTTTGAGATTAATCAAAACTTCATTTTCCTTAATATTTTTATGCGTATCTATAGTAAAGCACATTATTATTTCTATCTGTAGAAGATTTGCAGACCTAGAATATGATTGACATAACTTGAACACAATTTGGTATTTACATGCATAACTAAATTCCTGTCAGACAGGACTCCATACTCAGAAAAAGTATGCATCCAAAAGATGCACATTATTTGAAACTTTGCATCCACAGCAAATTCAATGAGTCCTGGACTCAGGATGCAGAGGTAAAAAAATCACTGATAGAAAAACTACTACACACTATGAAAGAGCACACCCTGTAATAATGTGCCATTAATGTCATGTGTAGCATTGTCATTGCATAGAAGGTGACACAGTTTACAAAGAATTGTTCAATCACAGTCCATAAATAACATGCAATGTCTAATTAGCTTGAAAATCTCCTACTAAAAATTGAAAACTACAAAATTCCTATTTATAGTGTTTTGTCTAGATGAAAGTTATCAATTATTTGTTTAATATAAAAGTCATCTGAATGTAACCTCAGTTAGATGTTGGGAGATCCTATGACAGTAGTCTATAGGATATCTGTTAGCAGAGATTGGCCCTAACAGAGATTCCAACCAACAACCTTTATCATTACAGTCAGTTACCTTGCTAAAGGTAGTTTCACACAGAACACAGTTGGCGACATGGTTCATTTACGGTATACTCGGTTATATACAGGTAGACTGGTATGAGTTAGACTCGAATGTAGCCAAGTGTGTATGAATAAAGCACATATACACTAGGTCAAGCATGGTTTGTCACGATTTGAACACGATTAGCAAACTATTTTAATACGATTGTTTGACTTTTCCAAGTATGGTCTGGTATGTTCTAGTATGTCACTGTACGATCAAACAAGACCTTTACTCGATTTACTTGGCATTCACAGGGTTTACATACAGTCCCCTCATCAGACATTGACACAATTGAGCTCACACATGTAGTGGACTTCATAATTGGTTGTATACACGGTTTCACACGGTTTCATACAATCGCATACGATTATACACGAACATGACACACGCACCAATTTTTTAAGTTTTAAAAATCATACACGACTTTCACGGATACACTCAAATGGCCCAAGTGTAACTCAGATCAGAACACAGTTGGTTTGGTTGTATGTACGGTTTACACGGGTGGCCAACCGTACAAGCTGTGTGTTCTGTGTTAGACAGGCTTAAGTCAGTGAGATATTGAGAAGACAGTTGTCACTCTGTCAGATCTATGAAACAATCTAATAGTGACTGATGTTCTTACCAAATTATGATGTACAGGATTCCAAGCTAAATAAACACAATGTCTTAGATGTTTAGGAACTGAAACAGAAGAAAATAATATCAAATTAATAATAGACTTCATCAGGAATTCAGATTTATGAGTTTTTACCTGCAGTACAAAACAAACATGTACATTTAAAAATGTGTAGTACATTAATGGATAGCTTTAAAAGTGTGTTACCATGGATCATAAATCATCTGCTTTCACACACTCTGACCAGGACTTTCTCGGCTGCACCAGGCGATGAGATGTTCAAGCTAGTAATTGACTTGATGCACCTCGTAGAGTGCACTATACCATCTTAGCCTTCTTGAATAAAGGCATCACTAACCACCTGTATAGCTAGTTTGGTACAGAGTAGTTCAATAGATCTAGAAAACAAACACTTGTTATAATAAAATAAATATAGTACTCACTGAATTCTTTTCCTATTAAATCACTTTCACCTTTTCTTCCAAAACTAAAACAAAAATGTTATAGACAAGTTATAAGAGTTCTTACAAATAAGAAGTTAAGAAAAAAGTTTCTGATTACCAAAGTACAAGGTAATTATGATAAAATATCTTGTTCAACTGATCCAGAAATATTTCAGCCCTTAACATTAAATTTTCCCTAGAACTGGCCTGAATAATTATGTTATGTAGTAAAGAACAAGTTTATCAACTATCCTGACTCAGGCAAAAAGTAATACTCAAAGGCCCCAAAAAATTTTCACTTCCAGGCTTTGGGCTAGTGGATTATGACCAGTGACTTATTTTTATGATCAAATATGATAAGAAAGTATTGCTGGATATTTTAAGATTACCAGTTCAATGTTGTAACAATTTAGCTACTTTCAATATAGATACATAATTTAATACACATCACAAATACAGACTTTTCTGCACAAACATTCAGAATGTGCATCATATTCAGGACTTGACACTAAAAAAATTATTTAGGCTATTCAGCTACCAGCCCTTGCACATAAATGCAAATACAAAGGTAGTACATATATTCCAATTACAACTACATCATACTATAGAAACAACTACAAACAGAAATCTTACTTTGAAAGTAAAACTTTTCCATTAGCTTGACCAATAGCAATTAGATGATCCGTAGTCTCCCCAGGGTACCATTCAACACACTGTAATATATAAATAGCACATAAACCTTTACTAACAAGATCTAGCCATTAAAAGATCTAGCTGGCAGCTGTCTACCCAAGTCTCTGGGACACCAGTAGCAGATGACAAATAAACTACTGTATTTGGGTTTACAGACTTGTTTTTATTTTTGATATTTCAAAACTACCTATCAATGTATGTGATTGTGTATAGAAAATCATTTATTTATATTTTTAGGCTCAGTGACTTTAAGAATGTGAGAAGTACAAAAAAATCACAAAAAGACACTAAAATATTCTATACCATTACTAACAGAGTTGATTTTAAACATAAAATCATCTTTTACAGTTGTATGTCAGTTTGTACTAAAATCAGGGCATTTTTTTTCAGTATGAGAAGAAGGGGCCTTAGTTTATTATAGAACGATGGTGGAATTTTATCACAATTTCATTAATAGGGGTGTGAAAAATCAAAGGTAACCTCCAAATGTGGGGTAAACTGAATGATTATAAAGAAATTTCAGAAGGGGAAGGCATTCACAAATAACCCCTGCAATATAAGGTAAGGAAAGCCCAGGAAATTGTTCTCAGGACACTGCTTTATTGCTTCCTAAATGTTTGTAACCAGGAATTACATAAAGTTGTAATTTAAGTTCTGTGGACAAGAAACTTTTCAATATCTAGAATATTCTCTCATGGTAGTCCAATTAATGAAGGTTGAGACGCCAAAATATAGAGCCTTCCAAAAGTTCTATGACAAATAAAGTTTGATATTAAATTGATTATGTATATTACAATAGTGATTTTTCTAAAGCAGAATAGCAGGGCGCTGCGCCCTGCCCTTTTTTAGCCCCGCCCTGCTGCCCTAAAAGTCCCGCCCTGTGAGTGTCAAAGCGCCCTGTTGCCCTTTAATTTCCTTAAAAAATATTTTCATAATTGTCAATCATCGGTAAATTCACACGTCAATTGTATAATCTTTATCAATCTGTAATTAAATGACACGCCTACTGTGAAAGGGCAGTGTCAAAAATCAATAAGGTGGTTGTTAGGGTATGCCTGTAACACGCTTGACAACGTCAATATACATATATACAGTCAGGTACATATACGCGTCAAGGATTAAATTGACACTGATGACCAAACCATGCTGTGCAATTAGCAGGGTTTTTGTTATTTATAGTGGATGAATGTGATGTAAATTGCAATTTACTTGGGCCTACTATGATATACAAAACAATTGTCCCCCGCAGGATGTGTAAAAAATACAGAAACGAGAATTTGCTATCCGTTACATTTTTGGGGGTGCAGAACGATTTGATACTGACGATGTTTTGTATTGATCGTTTTTCACTCGTCAAACAAGACATATTAGTTTTTTCTGGTACAAAGTAGCTCAAGAAAAGTTTTCATTATAATTATTTACATAAATATTTACATTTGATGCTTTCTTTAGCTGAATAGACTAATCAATTTTATAGAAAATCGTATATCAGCAAATCGTTTTGCACCCCAATATTTTGCAGAAAAACAAAAAGTTAAAGTGCAAATTGAATGATTTAAGCAATGGCTTCTTCTATTTCTTAGAGAATAATGCACTCCCTAATTTATTAGAGGATTATGTGCAGGTGCTGACAAATTTAAAGTTTAATTACATTTGATGCTTTCTTTATCTGATTGAACGATTTTATAGAAAATCGTATATTAGCAAATCGTTTTGCACCCCAATATTTTGCAAAAAAAAACGAACACAAAATAAAAAGCAAATTTATTGATTTCAGCAATAGCTCCTTCTTCTTCTAAGAGAATACTGCACTAACCCTCATTACTTTGAGGATTATGTGCTGGTGCTTGCAATTGAAATTTGGGTAAAAACAAAAAAAACCAATAGATTCAGTAATCACTTATTAACAGTGATAAACTAGATAAATATATAACAGTCAACTGTCGCTTGGTGTACAGCAGCTGACAACTTGTTCCACTGAATTTTGTGCTTGGAAAGGAAGAATATTTGGACATGCTTATATGTTAAAATGAATGGAGATGGCTGCTGTACACAGTCTAGTCTTGTTTTTTATGTGTTGGGTATGAATAAGGCAGGGCCAGGGTGTATACCAATAACATTATAGACAATTTTATAGAATATTATAAGTCTGGTTCTTGTTCTTCTACAGTAGTTTCTAGAGGTGGCCACTTAAAGTTAGAGATCATGGTAGAGACGGAGCTTGTATAGTGAAAACGATTTGTTTCAAATCTTGCCACCCTTTTTGGACTTTTAAATAGCTAAAGATTTGACACAAAAGTATGTTTTACAACTATGCTAAGTAAATTTGTACATGAGTACATGATTATAGAAAAGCATGTAAGAACTTGTTGAGCATGCAGCTACATTGAATATATAAATAATATACTAAAAACATCAGTTCACTAAATGTTATTGACTACAGAAATACTTCAGAATTTTAAAAGTCGCACCGCGCGCTGCGCCCTGCCCTTTTTTGGTCCTACCCTGCCCTTTTTGGAGTTCTAGAATAATCACTAATTACAAGTTAGTTTACTATAATTAAACTTGCTCAGGTAATTCTTTCTATATGAATAACTAAACATCAGTGAAAGATTTAGTTAATTTGTGTAAGGTAAATCTTAATCAGTTTATCTAAGAAACAGGATTTCACCCAAGAAATGTTGGAGAAAAACTGTATAATCTTAAAAACCTTTTCAATGTTTTCATTAAGTATTTGCTAAACTGAAACTAATTATAGCTTGTTTAATAATCACAAATTCTGTGAACATCATAAGTGAAATAAAACGGAAACAAAAACATTAAACTAATTATTGTTTTTTAAGTTTGCTCTTTTCTTAACCTCCAGTTTGCACTTAGACCAAATGAGGCTTGCAGCCTGGCACATTCTGGAACCCCCTGTCATTAAACTGAAAACAAACTAATAGATGAACAACCTACCTGAGTCAAATGAACATCAGAAAGAATGGTTAAATTAGCAGCATATAAATCATCCGATATACTCACACAACCTGTTAATAAAATATACATAACAATCATTAATTATCTCTAAAAAAATATTTCATAGAAATACATTGTACTAATTGAAATAATTATGTTGAACCAGACTTGTTATAGTTAGTAAAAAAGTTAACATTAATATATCACGAAACCGTATCACAGGACTGGTGTCTGGTCATATCAGAATGTAAAAACAATATAACATATGTTACGCGAATGATGATAGCGTAAATATAATATTATCTAGTTGTCTTACCGACATTACACTCATTCTACATTAAGATGGCCTATCAGCAATTGATTTGTTTCTTTTTCCCAGCAGTATATGTTCATGTATAAAACTATTTACATGATTTTGTGAGTTTTAATTGGCTTTGGCACAAAATTCACTATACAAAAGTGTATTTATCAAAGCAGAAAATTTGTTTTCTTCCGATTTGAAGTTGTGGTTATTTTTAGCCAGGATGGGATGTTCTGATCTCGCTTGTTGAGTTTCGTGATTTTCCGTAGAGTCATTGCTTTGGGTTTTATCGCCAATTTTAAAATAGTATTAGTATAAATTCTGGAGAAAATACTTGCATTTTTTGTGCCTTGGATGCGTTTTATATATTCATTAAATGTTTGCATGAGTTTTAAGCAAAAGCGTGATACTTGACAATTATCAGCGATCTATTTAGTAATGGGGCTTAAATAAACAAAGATAAAACTTTACCTTTTGGTATAGGTTCATCAGTTATTTGTCTTGTCTCATACAGATTTATGATACTATTTGTGTAAGTTAGAAACTTTGTTTTATCTAGAGGTGACCAGGATACTTTCATCTTGAATCTTGTTACCTTTTACCTGAAATATAAGCATGACAATAATCAGATACAGGTTGTATAATAATAAGATAAGTAATGTTTTGTTTTAACTCTTTTTGTCAATCAAGCCTGGAACTCTCTCCTACAGGCAAGTGTCAATGCATCTTCCTAGACAGATCTACATGTATGCTGCAAGCTGTCTAGCTATAATGACCATACCATTTCAATCAACTACAACAATACCAAGAAATGGTCATAAACTTACAAGAAAAAGCCTTTGAGGTCATTCGTTGGGACTCAAATGTTAATTCACTTTCAACTGGCACTGTACTTGCCTCAATTTCTAAATGCAAACTATGTCTATGTCTATGAAATACATAACGATGTCATGATAGATAATTTACTAAGATGGTACGCTAGGAAGAAAGTATAAAGTCACTAGTGAATAGATAGAAAAAGTTAGAAAAAGAACTGTAGCGGAAATAATATGCATATATGTACAGAGAAGACAAAATTATAGAAAGATTAGCCCAGTCACTTTTTCAGTCAACCTTGACTTACTCATCATCATCATTTTCAGTAATCGCCTTACTCTTCATAGAGCTTAATCCCGATAACTTATGTTCATGCAAAGCAATCAGGATTTTACAATTAAAATTTTTCTATATACATTATTAACATATGGTTAAATACTGGCAATGTCTTAATTTTGTTTCAGATGATGATGGTGGCTAGGTAAAGCAGTTCTTGTAAACAGATTTTCTGCATGGGTGCTAGTCCTATATATAAGACCCGCATAACTCGTTTCATAATGTTCACATTTGGACATTATTCCGTTACCCCAGGGTCTTATCAGCTCCCATACAGGTTGATGTATTAATCTATTTTTCAAATTACGTCAATTATGGTATTGCTTCAACTCAAATCATATGCAATTAACATATTTTAATCAATTTTATCTTTTAGTCTTACGAAAATCCTACAAATAGTCTGTCAAAACTCTATTTAAACATTTCCATCAGTCGCTGACTATTTCACATGCGTCCATGTCGGTTATAAGTAAAACTGGAAATTTTAGACGAAAATTTGTGTATTATGCGGACACTGCATCACCAATATGTGGACAAAATGAGCACATTGTATATAAATGTTAGACAGCCACTTCAAATTATCGACGATTATACAGACAAGTCTGATATTTTTTCTTCGAACCTTTGACATTTTATGACTTTTGTTTAAAAGGGTTATAATAATTCTTTGGAACCAATTTTTTCACCCGGTCTGAAAAAAAATCTAGACTATTAAAAATGTTTGATTTTGTGATCCAGATTTTGTATGTCTAATTTGGCATTTATCACTAACCATGCAGAACTGGTACCGTATGTCTGGAATTATTTTAGCTTTATGTGTATTCAAACGAAAGACAGGATTCTGGACTTAACAGAATCAATGGAGTATTTCTACTTGCTGAGGTGACCTATTGTAATTCTTATATTATAATGTGATAATTTATTGTACAAACTAGTGGTTTCAAAGGGTTTGTCAAGAAAAATGTTTAATAATAAACAATTACACTCATTTATATCACGCAATAAAATCTGTGCATGTTTGCTACATCAACCTGTATGGGATCCGATAAAACCCTGCCTTAACAGAATGATGTCCAAATGTGAAAACAGTTACGGCATGTCTTATATATTTAGGACTGCATGGGAGCAGGCTAAGTTGCAGTTGGTGCGATCTAGGTGATCTCACATTACGTAGATGAAGATCAGGTGTGGCATCTACATGGTCATGCTTGATCTTGTAGAGCTTGGTGACTCTTCTGTAGTGTGGTCCAGTGGAGTGATTTAATCATCTCTGTAACGCTGCTCTGACGTTAGTAGTCATTCTTGACAAACCGTGCTGCCTGTCGTTGGACCATTTGGTTAATGTGGTTTTCAGCAGCCGGTGACCAAACAGAAGAAGCATACTCAATAATTCAGCATACATAGGTTTTGAAGGCTTTGGCGTTCGATGGACTTGCGCAGATGTTTCTACGAAGGAATGATAGTTACTTTGTGACTGAATGGAGAAATGACAAACTGGAGTGCCAAGGAATGATTCATTGAGCCTCAACTACTTAAGTTGAAGTAAAGCTTCATAGATCTCGTCTATTGCAAAAATATCAGAAAATTATTGGTACCATGAAGGAGAAACGAAATTTTGTGAACTTTAGACATCGATCGTGTTATTTTTGATCTGCAACAAAATGAAAGTAGAAATTTCCCGTTCAGTTTATCGCGAATAATCTTACCGAACACACAGTAACAACCGCATTAAATAAACAAATTATCAAGCAAACAAAAACAGAAAAAAGTAATGCTTATGAATTATGCCTTATACTTCTTAAACTTGGAGGATTCAGCTTAATTTCTACAACAAAATTTATCTTTCTTCATTTATCGGCCATCTTGGGTAAATTGACAATAAATTCCATTTTGTCCGGACTTAGTTCGGTAGCAGTTGTTTCCCCTGATCTAAATATTATAGTCGTTATTATAGTATGGGGATCTCATCATGCATATTAATATTCTGTATTTAACTACGTTTACCATGCAACATAATATAGTGTTTTTAATTGTAATTATTGAGCATATAATCATTCGAGACATGTCAATTTTGTTTATTATATTTCATGCTTTGGCTCACGGCCAGTTTGTTGTTATTGAAATAAATATCAAGTGTAATGTTTTTATTTCTGACAAAGTTATAACAGTCTTGAACTTGAATCATAATATTTTAGAAAAGAAAAAAGTATTAAAAATTGTCTCGAACATGGGACTCTTAATACGTTAGTCGGGGCTCAATCAATAGGCGACATTTTACTTAATTTGGCAAATGTATCACTATTATATGTTAGACTAGCTCGGTAAATTGCAGATTGTATGCACATTTCTAAATAGTCGATTCAAATATATCCACATGACATTGAAGCTCTGTTCTGTCCAAGGTACTGCAATACCATGCTTGAAGACTAACTTTAAAATACACGGAAATAAAGTCAATTTTTAATTTTGCCAAAGATATTGTGCATAATATGTATTTAAATGCGAATGAGTATAATTACATGTTGAATGAGATTACACGTTCCCCATGAAATATTTGGGTATGATATGAGATGAGATGAAACGATATACTCCCCGTAGACGATGCAACCATCCATTTTACCAACCACGCAAGAGGACATCCGAAGTGTCATGAACTGATTCTTCACTACCTGCGATTCTTTAGTCTCACAATTGACCAAATGAAACACAAGTCAAGAAACTCTGGTACCACGTTCAATAAATGTAAACCAACATAATATTAAAGTTGTTCACCAGTTTCAATACCTCGGCTCAAGAGCAACACCCAATCTCTCTAGATATCGAAATTCACAAAGGAGTCGTTAAAGCTTATATAACCCTGGCCAAACTGACAAAAAGCGTATTGAAAAAAAAAATCTGACTTCCAATACCAAAGTCATGATATACCAAGTTTGTGTGATTTCTGCTTTTCACTTACGATCAGTTCAGTCGTAAAATGTGTTATAATAGTTTCTGCTGATTCCCCGTGTACTAATCGAACTATAACCTAATTTCTGATATGTAACCAGCAGACAGTACGGTTATGCCAGAATCCACAGTCTGAGTTTTTAGTTAAATTATTTTCCATTGTATAACTTTGACAAGAACCCATCGACTGTCTGCACTCGATGAACTAGCTCACAGCGTCTTGTTTTTTTTCACACGTTAAGAATTTCGCGACAAGTTTCGTCAAACAACCAGTCAGCATGAAGACAAATACACGTACGCCATCAAAACTGTTAAGTGTTTACTTCAGTGCAAGCCTTTCCCAGACATTAGTTGAACTTTTGAATGGAATAACTGAATAGTGCGTTACAGAATAAGCGATTCACTTAAACTTAAAATAAGAGCAACAATTTATGAATAGAAAACGATCGTCCCCCAGACAAGACACGTCAAATTTTGACAGATACCATCAACTGAAAACATTGTAGGAAAACATTAAAGATATCTTAGCAACAATTTGAAAGCCATATTATATCGTTAAGAAACAGTGTAAAATCGCTTAAACTACTAGAAGAATGCTTTTGATATTGTCTAAGTACACTGACTCAACTTGTGAGGTAAATTACTTCACTGATATATCTCACACGATGTAATGTCGAGTTGTTACGACTTATTTAATGCATTATCATGGATATATGTTCAAGTCAAAGATATTGTCTTAATTGTTTACAAGTGTTATAGCCATACAGAACCACATGACTGTCTCATATCAAATCTATTTTCCTCATGGTTTATGTTTGGTTTTAAAGGCATAGCTCCAATGAAAATCAGGTCGGAACAAATTAACACACCGGCTAAGCAGAATACTCGTTTTAAGCACCCGGGTGGAGTAATTTATGACTTGTCCAGCAAGAGACTTTTAAGATAAATGTTACTTTTAGAAGGTATGACAAAAGAGTCACACAAATATCAACTATAAAATTATTCTTATAAATATCTCAGGTCGTCCACTGTCTGCACTCATAATGGCCTCTTCCAAGCACCTCCCCGGCTCTTGTTGACTTTCACTGAAAGCAGAAGTTACTATCCATATTATTTTTTGTCCTTCTATCCTTTTTCGTTTTATTTGTCTTAATATATGTTAATTTTCGACCTTTTTATGATGTAAAACTGTCCATGAATGATAAATACGTACATACTAATGTTCTTATTAATAAAATATATGTTCAATGTTTTGTTCTGTTCTGTCATCAATACGTATACTCATAATACAAGGATGGACTTGTCTATGGCATGATAAGATAAAGTCCACAGAGTGCATGATAACCAAAATCAGAGACATAGATCTGTATCTATGTGACCATCTGACAATTTTGACATTTTAGAAGAAATTGATCGACAAAAAACGACGTTAAAACGGCGTTTGTAACGTTACGTTTATTAGCCTCAACTTTTGACGTTACGTTATAACGTCTTTATCTCTGTACAAGTTCAAATACAAAACTCAGCAACATTATATAAGAAACAAAATGGTCAATTATAAAATGTTCAAGTTGTTTATCTGATCATTTTGGAGTCATACAGTATTAGTAAGCTCAAACAAGGCACATGCAAGTTTTATGTGTGATGTGGTACGGTTGCTTAACAAGTTGCTGAATCACGACAAAATTTTACCGTTGGTGCATCCAACCTTATAGGATGTAGTTTTTGGTTAATATTAGTGAGAATCACGAAGAATCAAGAAATTAGAAAAACATCAACATTGAGTCATATAAACACACGACTTCGAAAAGATAACAAGCAATTCCATAGACGGTGAACCGTACCTTTAACTTTCGTGGGATGAAATTTTGAATGAAATTACATAAAAATACTTTCGTCTACGTTTTTTAACAAATATTTTTATGCGTCTGGAGTAAATCCGATTCAAATATTATTTTATTCCGTCTGTATTTTTTTTGTCTGAACAATACATGCACTAAGTCTTCATGTTTTATTTAATGCGACCTTGAAAAAACGATACACGTCCTGAACAAACAATTATGGCTGCGTGTCTTCAAGCAAATTGTCTGAAAAATTAACGCAATATTTAACAAAAATACCTACATATAGTTCCAATGTAGTGATTTGATTACCGCCTTCCTCTTGATCCACAAGTTTTATATACATGTATATCTAAGTATGTTATTCTAATCATTTTTTTAAACGACACTTTCAGGCAATTTGAAAATGCCGTCTAAATTTCATTCATTTTATATAGATATTTTAGGCATGTTACAAAAGGTCTGGTCACACATTTAGGGAAATTACAAAATGTCTGATTTGTTTTGGCATTTTTTAAAAAAAATGCATGTAACATATACATGTACGTAGATATACAGATTTGATAAGGGGAAATGCTGGCTAATTTGAGGAGAAAAATATAACAGAATTCAGGCAAGACTCGGGTTAGTAATAGCAGTTTCCTATTGATAATCTGATATCGCGATTTCATTATCTTTTTAGAATTCAAACTCGCCTGAATGCGATGCGATTGCGGGATACATTTTTGTATCGGTATAATGGTGGAGACCTAGGTAACAAACTATACGGAACCTACACTTACAGTAGTGACAATATTTAATGATATCATCGTCATAAGAACTTTTGGTATGATTTGGCCTATAAATCATCTTAATAAATCTTGCGTATCCAGGACTTAATGCTGCAGAGTGCCTCAGACACATTTTTTACGTGTAAATTAAGAGTAGACAAATCGATGCTAAAATATCTAACAGACAAAAAGCATCTTCACAAAGACATTAGCGAACGCCAGCTTGGAAATATTTTGAAATGTCATACTGTATGAGATTTTGTAAAATGTTTTGGTTGGCTTCTAGAAAATTAATTCCGGGACGCCATGCTTTTGCTTGTAAAAATACTGTTAGCATGCCCGAAACATAAAGAATTATTTATAGATCATTATCAATGCTTTTTATATAATAATTAAACAGAAATCCTCTCATTGATACAGAATCGTTAGTTAACATCCATGGTTTATTTATAGAACCAACCTTACCATTGTGTTTGTATGAGAATGTAGACAATTGAAGGAAAACCATGAAGGGCATGCAGAAATCTTAAATTGGGGTACCCAGCAATGATAATTTGGCGAACTGTCCGTCACATAATGATAAACATATAAGCTCAAACGAGGTAAAAAGCAGACCAAATATAAACTGCAATATATCTTCACTAATGAACAAATCAAATGAGAATAAATCATCAAAACATTTCTAGTTATTATAAACAAAATGGCCTTGATAAAATGCCACACCATACAGACGGTATTTAATCAAAACTGACGTTTCATATTGCCGCAAAAACCGCACAAGTCAGAGTAATGAACGAAATCCTAATCTACCGCGATGTTTTCTTTGTAAGGTCGGAGATGAACAAAAAACGGATTACGGCGGTGTGTTGATAAAATGTTCGGCATTTTGCCAGGAAACTGTCAGCTAAAAATCATGATAATCCAAGAAAATTAGTTATATTTTTGTTGTTTTACATAACCAGTGTTACTGGTTACAAGGTAGTCTATGATTTATACTTTTATTTCATCCAGGGTGGCTAGACGCTGAGCAAAAACATAAAAGTTTGGTATTGAAGTAAACAGCTAAAGTAAATCTGATCGTAAATTTAGACCTGAAATCTTCCAATTAGCCGATTTATAGCAAAAGGTATTGCGTATTCAAAATAGCATTTGTATTATGCTACAGCTTTTCACACAACAAGTCTGTATGAAGGGTTTCCTGTGAGCAAGAGGCGATATAAGTACTTTATATATCAAATTCTGTAGCAGAGGCTTACTTGTGTTACAAAGTTGCCACATGGAATATTTCTAACTTCAAAGAAAATGACATTTGACTTTGACTCTTAGTTACCAGAAGAAAAGTAACCAATCTTAGAACCCAAATATTCTATTACATAGACAATGTAACCATCTCTACATACTGACACCTACAGCTCATCTCACTTTCCAGCGACGCAGGAAATAATTCGTTTTGCAGGTGTCTTTAAGAAGTTTAGAAATTATAACGTCTGTCAAAGCAGACGATTTGTTAAAATTGCAATTTATATTCTGCCAGAACTATTTGCGGATACCGTACCTACGGATTAGGACCGATAGCACCGAACAGATAGTTAGAAAAGCTAGAAAGCTTCCTTTGATACTGCAAGTATAATCGAAGGTCATACGACCGATTTTCGTCGTTAATTCTTAAAACATAATTGTAAGATCTTTGATAATACGTTACTCTGATCAAATGGTGGGGTCTTTTACTTACAGTATTCAATTAAAATCAAAGTACTGATAGAACTGGTGGAACGTTGCTACTGAAATTGTAATATTGTCATGACTACGGTATACTATTGTAAAATCTTCATAAAATACATAAACGTGTGCGGTTTTATATGCTTCAGCAAAATAAAAAAAATCTTCTGTAATTTCTAACGTAATTTCAGACCCTATTATTCCACTTCTCTTTTACTTATAGGAAGTAATCGTGCATTCAGAGCATATCAGCGACCTTCTACGAAATTTTGCATAGAAAGTAGCAGTAGAGAGGTTTTAAATGTAAAATGTAACTGGGTAAAAATACGATCGATTTGTTCGCTACTTTCTGGATATCTTGTAGTGCAATAATCTGATAGAATATCTATATCACGATGATGATAATTAGACACCTGTGGTTCTACAGACTATTACTGACTAGACAATGAATTATAAATAACTGATAAAAACAACTTGCTAATTGATAATTAAATAGCTAACAATTATAATCATACTTAGGTTACAATATGGTTCAAGTCTATACAAAAATAAGTAGCGTTCAAAAATTTGTGCTGCATTACTGAAATGATTGAGACTCATACTTTATGTAACTGAGATCCTTTTTTATGACTTGAACCTATTCAGACTGACTCTGAAAAACGCATTCGAAATGAAGCAAAGATTTGGCTACTTTCTATAATACAATGGACGATGAGTTCTGAGGTACCCACTTATCGGTTTCACCATTAACACAGTAATTTCTTTTGGCAACTATACTCTTCTTAATATTGCTATTTCCTAAAACAATAAAAACAGTCATAATTAAAGTTCATTCGTACTGACAGGCAGACGACAGTTTTACTTACTTTCTGTTTTATGACAGGATGTCAATGGCGTCACGAGGTCGATATATTCTTTAAAAATATTGTTTGTGTCTACACTATGACGTAAATGATTTGTTTGGGCAGCGCTTACTGCAGCGATTCCTAAATAAAGCGTTTCTTAGCACGCAACATGCGTCACGCGCTCATATAGAAAATCGCCTTTCTCAAAATCTCACGTATATGATAGTAAGCTGTACTACAAAACCTCGCCTCAGTTTCTCTGAATATATTTTCACATATCGTCTGGTACACAAGTACACAAACAGTTTGTACGTCTGCCGCGTGAAGAGAAAATTTCCCGCCATTTGCTTCATTCATCATTCTGTAGAAGATTATCGTCTGAAACGCTATAACCACCAACGTAGAACTAACACCACGTGCTTCTGGAAACATTCCAAATCGTAGTATAGACTCGTAAATAAATCTATCATTTCTTATGGTTGGAACTTACTACTGAAGTGTTTGTTATAATTAGATGATTGGCAGTTATCTCCCCTGTTGAAATTATCGGCAACAAAACACGGTGGTTAATTACATAGATCATGATTAACTTGACCTATAATACCATGCGGTGAAAACTTCACGCCTAGATTATCACTAGACATAGTCTTTACGATCAGTTAAACGATATTTACCTTTATTTTTATCAATCGTACGTATGTACCGGGCTTATTTCCACTGTCTAGACGTATTGGTTTCATATGCCAAGGTTTGCACTTGTAGAGGCCATGATTCACGTGCCTATATTCTAAAATACAAACTATATCTAGATGTTGACTATCAACAAAAGTCGTACGACTGTGAAGTTTTTTGTTGTTTGTAATTTGTCATACCGTGATTCCAAGCTATGTTTAAACTTTCAACTTCAATTTGCCAGACATTTGCACTGCCAAATGCATGGAGTGCGGAAATGTAAAACGAATGCAATGGAAGGGATAGATCTGTTAATATACGCCTTTATGTCATTCTACAAAATACCTTACTATTTAATTGTTAATAGACTCGGTATTTTATCCTAGAGGGTTGAATGTGAAGTCTTCACATCTCTGTGAAATCCTTTCCACAATGTATCAATAATTTTTCGCTTTAGAGGTTCTTCGCTGTCACTACAAAGACATGCCTAATCAAAATATGGAAACAAAACAGAATGAGAATAAAATTATACGAATGTATCATAACACCATTTTAAAAATGTGGAACTTTTAACTCGCGTATCATGTATAACTAAATATATTTTAAAAATACTATAAGTTGTCTTTAAAGTGCGCAAATCCGAAATAAAAATAATAAATGCTAACCTTTTAAGGTGGTATCAATGGGCTTGGTGAGTGCTAACCTTTTAAGGTGGAATCACTTGGCTTGGTGAGTACTGACCTTTGAAGGTGGTATCACCTGGCTTGGTGAGTGCTGATATTTGAAGGTGGTATCACCTGGCTTGGTGATTGCTGATATTTGAATGTGGTATCACTTGGTGAGTGCTGATATTTGTAGGTGGTATCACTTGGCTTGGTGAGTGCTGATATTTGAATGTGGTATCACTTGGTAAGTGCTGATATTTGTAGGTGGTATCACTTGGCTTGGTGAGTGCTGACCTTTGAAGGTAGTATCACTTGGTTTGGTGAGTGCTGACCTTTGAAGGTGGTATTTCTTGGCTTAGTGAGTGCTGACCTTTGAAGGTGGTATCACTTGGCTGGGTGAATGCTGACATTTGAAGGTGGTATCACCTGGCTTGGTGAGTGCTGATTTTTGAAGGGATATCACTCGGTGAGTGCTGATATTTGTAGGTGGTATCGCTTGGTTTGGTAAGAGTTGACATTTGAAGGCGGTATCACTGGGCTTGGTGAGTGCTGACCTTTGAAGGTGGTATTACTTGGCTTGGTGAGTGCTGACATTTGAATGTGGTATCACTTGGCATGGTGAATGCTGACATTTTAAGGTGGTATCACTTGGTGAGTGCTGATATTTGTAGGTGGTATCACTTGGTGAGTGCTGATCTTTGAACGTGGTATCACTTAGCTTGGTGAGTGCTGACCTTTGAAGGTGGTATCACTGGACTTGGTGAGTGCTGACCTTTGAAGGTGGTATTACTTGGCTTGATGAGTGCTGATATTTGAAGGTGATATCACTTGGCTTGGTGAGTACAGATCTTTAAAGGTGGTATCACTGGACTTGGTGAGTGCTGACCTTTGAAGGTGGTATCACTGGACTTGGTGAGTGCTGACCTTTGAAGGCGGTATCACCTGGCTTGGTGATTGCTGACCTTTGAAGGTGGTATCACTTGGCTTGGTGAGTGAGGATGGTATTATACATATCGTGTTTTGGACTCAATTTTATAGATTCAATTAATAGACATTTAAAATCTTATCCGAAATGGATGGGAAAAAAATCTACAATCGTAAAATGTATGGGGGTTTGTCAAACTGGCTTAGGTCTCTCATTTTATATCGTTTTGGTTCTCACATTGTACAGGTATTGAAGATTTATCACCGTAAATATTTCTTTTATTAAAGCTGTTTTAATAATTATCCTATGCATGGTCTATTAACCTATGGTGGCTGATTTACGCCATGTTGTTTTTTCGTTTCTTCACCGCAAAGATTAAAAAAAAAACCACGAAAAACGAAGGCGCGACAAATCCACAGTTTATCGTATCTTCGTACTTCTTCTTTTTTTAACCTTCGCGACAAAGAAACGAAAATACGACATGGCGTAAATCAGCCACCATAAGTGATACCAACACAAATTTAATGCTGTTTTTAGCTCTCACGTGCGAGCGTCTAATACGAGAAGAGGCATATTTTTGATGTTGAAATTTCGAGCTGTCTTAATAATATACTATGGCATTTAAGGTCCACGTAGAAGGGACCCTTGTGGTACTTATAATTTCAATGAATAATGAGAAACCTAACATTCATATAAACGTTGTTATAAGGTCTTTATAGTCCTTTTCTTAAATAAAGCATACATTTTTCGCTGATTATTGTTACTAAAACATTTTGAGTCTCCCAAAATCATATGATTGTATATTTCATATGTCACTTGAAATTAGCTTGTAAAAATCTAATACAAGTAAGCGTAACAAGTACATGAGCCGCCCGGCTAGCTCAGTTGGTAGCACGTAAATCTACTGATCGAGGGATCGTGGGTTCGATTCCCGGGTGGGGCATACCTTCGTGGAGCTTGGTCATGAATTTATTTCTACGGCCATTCTCCCTCCTACCAATGATTTTTAATTATGTAGGGCAGTTTTCAGTCACTGACGAAAGTATGCGTTTAGTAGTTGGTTATCCAGAGATTTAACCTTTCCAGGAGGAGTGAGTAGGTTGACTGACCGCCGTTATATGACCTATATAATGCGTTGCTACGGCGTTAACCCAACAAACAAACAAACAAACAAACAAACAAACAAACAAACAAACACAGTTACATAACATTCACCCTTTACTAACGGATCATACAAACATAGTGTATATATCTAGACATCTTTTACAGTACTTATAATCATTAATTAAATGCAGTCCTTAGAATAATATACTAGAAACATAATTTCGTTCACTCCTTTATAAATGTCTCTACCTGGGATTGTGGTGTTTTAATTAAAAAACAATTTACTTTCTACTGTTTATAATAAGTCTTCGAACACCCACATTCCCAATCCTTACCGTATTTACAGCTCTATTCTATTCTACAATGTCTGGCTTTTTAATGCATACGTTCAAGATGAATATAGCCTCTCCTGTTAATGACAAACCAAGTTTAGTATACAAACAAATAAAAAACTAAAAAAAAAAAAACGTAATAACTACAACAAGCATGTTTGCAAATGTTGTAAATTTTGACAACGTCGGCGAGAAAACGATACCCTGAATAACAACAGAATAATGAACTGGGTTTATTTCTCATTATTCCGCCAGTCCACATAGACACTCCGGTGAACGCTAATCTTAGTTCCAGTACGAGCTAGCTCATGGTTAGGGGAAATTTTCCACACTCATAAATACTGAGCAGACCAGTAAACTCGTCAGTCGCAACTTTGCATTAACACGACGTACTCTGAACAACTTAGTTAGTATTGAAAACTTGCTTACAGTGAATCTACCGATTGAAAATATTATTGAAAAAATACAACTATAAAGTGAAAAAAGAAACACTACTATTCGGAAAAGGACTTAATGTGAATTTTTTTAAAAATTAATAAGATATTGAATTGATATTATATTATATTAAATAGCAAGTGTGTGAGACTTTGTAAAATTGTTGTATACAGAATTTGAACTCGGTGTTTTTGAACAATAATCATTCCGTTATTATTTTTAATATTATTTATTTTTATCTTCATTTCATCACAGAACGAAACATTTATTTTTACAATCATAAAACATGAAGATCAACGATAAATTAACAAGTATTCTCATTTTGTGTCTTGAACTTGTTTTTTGTCAAGAGTTAACATTTAACCAGACGCAGACGACAACACCGGAAGTGGCACAATCACCACCATCAACAGTGGCCGCGACAAACCAGAGCTCTGAGGTAGCAACAGAAAATAATAATCATAATAATGTCGGAACCATTGATCCAGTTTTACAAAGGTATGGTTGAAAATATATTTTTTATTTTCTTTACTAAATACTTTATTGATACTGAAAAATATAATTATGATTATTTTAAATATCGTTAAATTGTAAATATATATATATGACTTGTACGCTTTCAGTTAGAGAGCATTTTGGACATTTTTTATTGTATTTGTAATGGTAAGCTCAAGTTATTTGCAGAAATGTTAAAAATGAAAATGCATTTTTGTCTGTGCTTGTGATTTGGTGTTTTTTTTGAATTCTAAAATGAAAATTTACTATTCCGTTTTCTATTTATGCTCCGAGAATGTAAAAGTACAAATAAATGATGAATTTTGATGCTAGCCAAATTATAATAAAAATTCTATATACAAATATATAATATATGATACAAACATTAACAAAAATGTACAGTTATTTATTGATGTTATTGTTTTTGACAATAATTTGACTCATGTTATTTTATCGTTTTTAAAGCATTCACAAGTCGTTTTCAAGTTTTTATAGAAAGTTAAATTCGTCACAAAAATTATTATTATCAAAAGGTAGATATGTAAATTCCATTATTTCCTCCAAATCAGGAGAGTAGTAATAACTGTTAAGGAAATTCATATTATAATAAAAATCGACAGCATACTGTTATTTTTACGTTGATATATTATCAAAATATCATTTTTTTCTAATTTTGTTGTAGAATTTAACTTATTGTCTTATCTTCACTACTTAAATAAAAGTGCAATTTGATTTACCTCCAAACAAGAACTTTTAACGAACATTTTAAAAATACAAAAAAAAAATCATTTTCAAATATTACATATATTAATGAAAGTGTTGAGTTTTTGCTGCAATTACAATGCAATTCACTTATACCAAAAATTCAAACAATCCGTAGTTTTAAGAAATGATCTTTTATTGCTTTAAAATAGCAACAAATATCTAAGAAAAGCGGAAAAGTTAAAATACAGTACAAGTTGTATACAAGAAAAAATGTTAAATAATTCTAAATACTTCAAGACGAAGGAATGTTAAAATGTTATACTAAAATGACTCACAAAATTAAAATACTATGTACATTATACATAAATATTTTACGATACCTCTGATATTAAATGATTTATACCCCTTTTTCTATAGGAAAGCGTTTGATGTGTTAGGAAATGGTTGGCGACAATATATTTCGTTCCGATCCGAAATACTGATGACGCTATAGCGTGTATTGTCTTAGATAGATTGATACGGTGCCGACCGCCTTTCGTTTCGACGAAATTTCATAATCAGTTTTACGAAAATAATTTGTTAACAAGTAAAATAACAAGAACTCCGCATTATTCCGTTCAAACCGATTAAAAGTATAGTCAAACGGAAATACACCCTCGGAAAATATATCTAACTTGCTCAGGATAGTGGTTTGCTAAATATTTGAATATTAGTCGTATATAAAATGATCATTTCTGATTGAGACATACAGCTATACAATATTTGCTAAGAAAGGTCCGTGTGGATATCATATATAGGAGCGTTGAAAGACTAGTATAGGAATTAAAACTGACTTATCTCAAATGATTTATTCAAAATACCACAAATCCGTACATTGCTAAAATCAGATCCGGAAGTTCCATTGAGTGCCATTTTAATGTTTATATACTATACTTATACATACAAGACAAACGTACCCAGTTACTAAGTATCTACACCTCGCGGGGCTTCATTGTATCAAGCTCACGTATCGACTAAAGTGGGTCTTTACCAATTTATTGTTTGTCTAGGGCTGTGGATAGTTGAACAAATGGCGATCCGATCCGAACCACGATTCATGTGTATCGATTCACTAATCAAACCACGAACAACTAGTTATTGGAGAAGCATAACAAAAATAAGTAAAAAATTACAGAAGCTTTTATCAAATGGAAAACCATTTACTCAAAACATTTCTATTACCAGGCGTTTTATTGGCATTTTCAGTGATAATATTTTTGTTTAAATTTGTAACAAACGAAATTTTGAATTAAATTTAAATTTTAATTAGCTGTGCGGTTCGTTTTCAGTGGTAATTAAGCTGAAAATTTTCTTTCATTATTTCTCAAAAAAAGATCGCGATCCGACAATTTCTGACGTGACAAATATTCGTACTCGATTTTCTGGTCGGGAACGCGAATATCCGAGTACTCGGACATCGGAGCAGCCCTATGTTTGTGGCATTTGATTCACGAACTAGTTCTACCTCTGTATTACCTAGGATATAAATACTAACTAACAGCCTGAAAGAGATGCCGAGGGTCGATGACCTTTGACTGTATTTGTACTTAAAGTACAAAACAACCCCATTAACACAAAAAAGAAACCAATAGAAACAAATGACGCAATCACATGTTGTGAAATAATGACCAACTGTACTTGATCTTAAAATGTACTATGTTTTAATTGTCTTAGACACACTATACGAGGGAAGCGAAAGGTCTTTTTATGTGTTTTGGGCAAAAATTAGTCACGGGTCAATGGTAATTCGGACGTTGGCTTTCCACCTTGTGGCTAAGGTCAATGGACGGACGGTACTTGGATGAACTCATCATAGAGTGCAATGTGTTTGCATACAGATGCATCGCTGTTGACCTCAGAATTTGGGGTTACAGAAAAAGGCGCCAAATCGTATTCAGATATTTATCTAGCGAATGAAAACTAGCCACTAATTTTACTATCATTGTCAGATAACTATAAGTCATGTTTATGTCTAATTTAGAAATTAATTATTTTTTCATTCCGTTCGATATAATTATGTAAAACGTTTCGGTAATTATGGTTATATAGTCGTTTTTTTTATTTCTAAAACATTATTTTAATTGGGATGAAAAAGCTTTGCTTTATAAGAATGAAAATATTTTATTGCCATGTTTTGTCGCCTTTGTACGCTTGTGTTTTTATGGTTATTTTCATGACATAGAATTAAGGATGGTCAGACTGTTTGGCTGGAAGAATGTGGTTAAAATTAATACGAGTTTGGTTTTTATCTTCGAATCATCAGTTCATAAACGACTGCTTCATAAATAGAACCCTTCCTTTCCAATTGTTCAAGTTTATTGGATGTTGAAGTTGACCTTCCTACTTTGAGGTCAAGTTTTACAAACCCATTAATGATGTCCATTAATCAATTTCAAAATGATGCAACAGAGAACGAGTTCACCCCTGGTTAACATGGAAACACTTAAGGTCACTTGATGTTATGTCCTCACTGTAAGGTCAAATCTAGGTGGTCAAATTCTTTTGGGAATTGATACTGTGGAGGAATGGTTTCAAAATAAATACTTTTCGCATTAGTTATATTTTTTTCAAATCGAGTTCTTTATGACATTTAATGAATATTTTTTATAACCAATAAACAAGTCTTTTTGTATGACCGTGACGAACAATTAAGGTAGCTGACAATAAATTATTGTAACCCCTCCGCTGATAAAGGGTCGTGGATTGGAACCCATTCACTATTCGAGACAGAAATCAGTTGCTTATTGGAGACAAATATCTTGTGCCCAATAACGCCTTTTTCTCTTTGAAGGTTTTAAGGGAAGGGTTAAATTCAAATGAATAAATCCTAACTACAACTCAAAAAGTTTATTTTTGTTGAAAACTGCTAGTAAATGTTGAAAACATCTGAGAGTAAATGTCATTTACCATAAAACATGAATGAAATAACGTCTCCCACATTATTGTAAACGTTAAACAAACACTAACACATTTTTACACCATTAAAATACGACTAGATCTCCCACACAGTACATTGGATACAGTTGTGTGATGCAATAATTTGAAATATATTGCCAGACAAGAATTGTTAAAACATAATGCGTTGATTATATATATCGTACATATTAGATAATAAAACATCGGATACCTCCGTACATCAACAATTATCAGTCGAGATATTCAGATTGGCGCACTTTAATGGCTATGGGCGGGACTAATACCCCGCCCACTACGTTCCTCATCTACGCACTAACACACAAATGTACCGAATGGCTGATGAAATTTTTCTCCGTAGAAACGCTGTAGAAAACAATCTTGTAACATGATACTTACAGATTTTGGAGTACTGTCTAAAAGTTGTTTACTCCAAGGATAAGCTCTCTCTAGATTAACAGGAGAGGCTAATCTAGGTTAATCTTAACACAACATTCTCTGTTGCTCCACCACGCGATGTTTGGTGTAAACAAAAATATGAGCCGTTATCTCAGGCTGAAAGGATGTAAATATTAGATTCTTACCCCCAATTGTCCACAAACTGTATTTCCCCCTGACGATATTGATGAATTTTTCATTCGGTTAACATACTAAGTCTGAAAGTTTTGGGGTTATCTACAATAAGGAATAAATTCAGCTGACATCATATTGAAAGTAGTTCAATAAGTAACGTATGATTATTTTTTTCGGCCTTTAACCCTAAAATTGGTCGGCTTTATCAATTAACATCAAAAGAAATGAGGTAATATTCTTTAAGTGGAACTCGTGAGTTAATTAACAGACACCCACGGTAATCTCGATCCTAGGCACGCGCACAGCTTGATAGAATATGTCATAATGTTTCGTTATTTGATTGCGAGCAAAGGTCAGTGCGTACTAGTGTTTACTACGCAAAAAAACATTACATTCTAAGTTTATGTAGATGACGCATTTGTATAATGTTACCAACAATTTTGACCTGAAACTTACAATTAAACAACATTAAATTTGTTGCGAGAAATTTTACAGCTGAACTATTACTTTATTTCGTTTTGACTATCACAATAATTGCGCATAAAGTAATAGTAACCTTTATCCAATCGGAATACCTCGAAAATCTTCTAGGGGTAGTAATACAACAGATTATAAGACCCGGTGAATAACTCACGGGAAAGCAGTTCTATCATTGTTTACTCTTGAACGCATTTCGTACACAAACGGTCTTACTGACCTTTGTACGGAGACGCTGAGCATCATGGGTAAAACTGTTTATTTACCAAAAAAACAAAAAAACGTGGCAATGTTTACATTCTAATAATTTCCCCATTCGACTGAACTGATAAAATAGAGTTTGTTTTTGTGACTACTAAAAAAACTATCCAACCAACGATGCTCGAAAATATCCAACGAGTTTGTCTTCATGCGCCGCACTATATTCTGTTGCTTACCAAAATCGCCGAATACTGCGTCTTTGTAAGTAGGTGATATCGTCACCTTCTATAAATAGATTGCTCGTGAACGTGCTAAGTCAATACTATCAAACTATTTGTCTGCTTTTTGCTAATTAAGTACAATACGACTTTAAGAAGTGTCCCCCACTGCAAATGGCAAATGATTATCTACATATACACTGAAAAACGACCGACAGTCATTTTTTACATACATACACTTACCATAGCAGATTTACATCGTCAAACGCTTTATCAAAACTATTTCATTGTAAGTTCAGCGTCCCTGACATAATAATTTAAAGATGAAAAAAGTATCATAGAAACCAAATTTCATAAGATTCGCGTTTTGATGGTAGCCATGATGGAACTACTTTTCCTCATTGAATTATGAAGTCCGAGGCCTATCTGCGTAGTAAATCTCCGAGTTGTTTCAAATGTACCAAGTTTCGTATACTCGGAACACTTTGATTTTTATCATAAATATCAGCGTTATAACAAGCCAAGATGCCCCGAATACAAGATTATGCAATATTATAAATAACATGATAATAGAATTTCTATTATAATTATACCCTACATTATTTTATTTTAAAGAAATTGTCTTTCGCCTAGGTCACACTAAAAGTATGACTGTGCCGGGATGGTACGGTCAAAAAACTGTACAGAATGTGCCAGCTATTTAGTCTGGATTACATGCCCCTTGCCACTACCGCTAATGGTTCAGGCAAAGCAAAATGATGGCGGCGCCTATTCGGGTATCATCGATTACAATGTTTCCTTTTATTTGTCCTTTTTTGCATGACGATGGTCAATTTAGTAGGAGTTCGGTACTATATAGGTCATTCGAAGTCGATTTTTCTTTGTGCACTTCAGTTAAGCGAACGATTAACCAAATACCATGTCTGAAAATTAGACATGATTTGGACGTGTCTATTACTCGTTAGAATTTCGGATACTTTATTTATCATAAATGTAACCAAAAGACTAAAAATAAGGTATCGACTGTAATTCTTGTACTTGGTTCCTTTGATTTAAGACTTGATAGTGAGAATATTTCATTTGAAAACATAATTATCTGATATCTTGTACAATACATAGGGCGTCGCCATTATTCTGCTTTGCCTGACGTACTTTTACCCTTAAACGTACAACTGGGAACCAGACAACCGGATATTCAGCAGACCGAGTTGATCTTTTATAACGCGCTATAAAAGTAATACGAAGTGAAACTATACTCACGAATGCTCGTGATAGAAAGATGCATTTATATAATTAAATGGATTGAATCCCAAGCTGTCTGGGGGGGGGGGAATGGTCTGTTTAAGGATTAGTGTATGACCTAGATCAATAATGTATATAATGGAATTAAATAATGGCAAATATATCCTAATGACCAGTCGACCTGGCTTACACGGTGACATTCATGAGTAAGGGTTATTTATTAGTTAATTAATTAAGGCTTTTCATGATTATGGATTAAAACATTGATAATTAATGTACATGTACATTTATTTTTAGCTTTTGACGTAAAATAATGCCTCGTGAGTCAGCTTACGTCATTGACGTTAGACAAAGTCAGTTCATAATTTTATTGTTATAATAAAGGGGTGAACAAGTAAATGGTCCACTCTCCTTGTCTATCATATTCTTCCATCAGAGAGAGCTGCTTAAGTAACCAATGAAACCATACTTGTTGGTCTTAATCGATGGAATATATTCTGTTAAAATTTTAAATGTACATGTACTGTATAGTTGAAGTCCGGACTCCCCCCCCTAGAATTTGGAAGATGTATCTGTTCATTTGTGTATTTCTGCCTGTAAGTCATTTTAAGTAGCATGAATTTTTAGATATAATGGTTAAGTAGTTTTTAATATTAATATGTTGCATGTTTTCTGCAAAATGTGTATAATGTGGCTGTGGTTCGAACCCCCTAGAAAAGTTCGACCCCCCTAGAAAAGTTCGGACCCCCCTAAAAAAATTCTGGATCCGCCCCTAGGTAACCGATTTTGATGATCATAAGAGTGGAACTTTACCGTCACTGCGGTGAAACATTGCTTTGAATCTGGACTTCACTTTATTGTAGTTTTGGATTTAGAACTTAATAAAGTATATTGTAAAAATAACAATCACGGACCATTATTAAACGTCATATACAAACTTGGTTTTGTTATAAACTATATCCTTAGTACTAAGGTTAGTGTTAGGAAACTGAAGACATGATGCACATAACATAGTGGCAACGTACTAACTGTAGCATACCGCTACGCCACAAATGAAATAAAACAAAAAACGATAGGACTTTTTTATTATAAAAAACATATATGTAAGCTTCATTAAACAAAGACTTATCATATATTAGGATTAGATTTCTCTATACGTAACGTATACGACCATCAATAGAAATACAGTAACAAGTAAAAAAAATAAACGGTCACCGATCTTTACTACTATAACATGCCACAGATGAGTAACCTAAACATTAAAATATTTCGGTTTTAATTTTACATTTGATAATCATTGATATGACATTTCTATGTATTTTATTTTAGATCAAGAAACGCTAGATTACAAGCATTAAGAGAACACGTGCTAGCATCATTAGGATGGACAAGCCCCCCTGATATAGACCCTGCTACAAAAGACCGCCTACTGAGAAGATTATCAACACCAGTGTTTGTGTCGAGACAAAGACATTGTTATTTACCTGCATGTAAGTAGCCTTAACTTATTTGATAGGCGTCAGTCTCAAATCGTTTTCATTGTAAAATTTGTTATCATGTTCACATATTGTTCTCATGGTCACAAATTGTTTTCATTGTCGCAAATCGTTTTAATAATCAAAAACTGTTTTTATTGTCACAAATTGGGTTTCCCATAGTCACATATTGTTTTTCATGGCCTCAAATTGGTTTAATGGTCACAAACTGTTTTCATGGTCACAAATTGTTTCCATGGCCACAAAAGTGTTTCCATGGAAATAAATACATGGACAAAACCAGACGTGCGTCTATGTTAGTCTTCAGATTTAGTTGAACGCAGTTCAGGCTGTCCTCAAAATGCATTTGCATCACAAAATATATATAACACTGCTAATTCATTTCTGTTCGCTCGTGCTCGCTATCAATTTCCATTTGGATTAAACATATTGCGAAATTATGTGTTATGTAGATAGCAAAGCTGGTAAAGAAAAAGTCTAATTGAAGTGCTAGGGTTAGTCGTCTAAAGTAACATACGTATTACTACGGTGATCTTCGTATATTTTCCTAGAAAATCGCCGACGAGATCCGAATGTATAAGTACATTATCGAATAATTAAGTGTTGATGGTCGGAAATAAGTTCAAAAACCAATAAGTACAGTATAACCTGCATTGTGCAGCCAGTGAGAGAAGTGACTAAATTGACTGCTTAAAGCAGGTGACCACTTTAATCAGGTTCAGATAAAAAAGCTTTTATTAGTTTAATCTGAATAGGTGACCACTGGCCACAGGCAGCAGGTGGCTGCGTATAACAAGTGCAAAATAGAGGGATTTTCTTTGGAGGGGAAGCCAGATTGGCCACTTAAAGCAGATGACCGCTGATAGCAGGTGACTGTTAATACAGCGTATACTGTAGTTGCTAATTCTTCTATTTTACAGGTGACCTGCCAATGGTTGATCTGCCAGATTATATGAATAGATCTATATGGTTTGATACAAGCTCTAGAAATATAAGATATTATTTTACTATACCAACAAATACAGATCCTAACCTTGAAATCAAATCAGCATCTATAAAACTTCATCTAAAGAGAAGACAAGGTAATAAATTATGTTCTATTGTTTTTCCCACGTCATTTTTTCGGTTAGAATATTTCTATCCAAACACAACTAGTTCAATAACAACCAAAACTAATGACTTTTTACTTGTTACTAAAATAGTAACAAATTTTAAACATTTCCCGGAACGTAATCGTACTCACGTGACTAATAAATGCATTTCCGTATTGATTGATGGTGATTATAATAAGTAATCGATCCGCTGAATAAACGCACATTCACAGTTTTTAACATGCTGTACTAGAGCATAAATATTAAAATGTCCTCGTTGTCAGTAAAATATGCTTCAATTGAAATATATTGTCCGGAGCGGGCGTGGCCGAGCGGTTACCACGTTGGGCTGGTAATCATTGGATAGCCAGCTTCGCGTTGGTTCAAATCCCATCCAAAACCTACCCAATTGTTTCCTTAAGCAAGACACTTTATCTTACTAGCTCAGTACTGGTGGGGGGGGCATGAAGCGGACTCGAAAATGTTAATCTAAGTTGTAAGACCTTGTTTCACAATCGAGCTAAAATAAATTAGTATAAAGTAAATATTTTTAGTGATAATTAGGCCCCTTAAGCGTTATATAAAATTTTACTCTGCCCTGGAAAATTTTAGAGTTCCTTATTTATTATTCTGAGATTTGTTCCTTTTGTGGTCTTAAGTATTTGTATACTACCCATAGGACAAATGTAAAACTTACGAAATACATAAGATATCAGTCCAGCAAATGTTGTAAGACCAGACGAACATTAGTCAGGAGTCTAAAACTTTCCAGGTTTAACGGTGTTTGGTATCCAAGTATTGGCAACATCACTTTAAAATCCAATCTTTCAGACCACTTGTTAGGTCAAATCGGTCATATTTTATAGTACATAAATTGTTATTTACCTAAGACATGGACTAAGTGACACACACTCAATCAGCGGGTATAAGCAAATAGAGTTGACATTGAGTGCATTGCTCCCAGTGTCTAGCAGTCATATTAACAACCAACTTAGATTTCACATAAACATATTCATCTTGAATCATGTTCTGTACATTCAGCGTTTCTTGAGTTAAGTAGTTTGACATTTAGAATTTAAGATCAATAGACTCGTTTTGCATGTACGCAAAAGCAAAAACAACTAAAGCAGCAGCGTTTTCAATTACCCTAAACGTTACAAAACGTATCGTAACGATACATTCGGAACTCCTCGGCTATTCGCTGCGAATTATCTCGGACATATTTAGACGCTATTTTGAAACTACCGGTGTTAAAGTAAACAATTATACGATCGTTTAGGCAATGAGTGATGTTTCATTTTTAGTCCGTAAATTTTGAAACATCAATCATTGCCTTAACGATCGTATATTTGTTTATTAGATTATATTCTTAACAGCGAATTCTCGTGGAGTTCCGAATGTATCGTTACGGAACGTTCTGTAAAGTTAAGGGTAATTGAACAGGCTACAGGATTGCACCTAGTTGATTCATATACAATTTAGTTGTTTTCAATATTTGTGTACAGGAGTAGTAAGTGCTAATTATTTACTTTTTATCTTTATTAATTTGTTCATTTATGCTGTGGGAGATTTTTTTCAATCAAGTTAGCATGTACATGTATTCACAATAACAACAATATTTTTTCTTTGTTTTCAGACTGTCCATGTGCGTATGATCGTGACGTCAGCACATCAAGATTACATATTAAAATGTATCAATACAGACGACCAATCAGATCGCACTCTAGACGTAAGTAACGTGACTGTCACTATAGTGATTGTGTGTCTTTTGTTATTGTTATACATCCATTTTTTACAATCTGCATCCCCACGTAGTGGACAGTTTATCTAACCATCGTTCACGCTATGCACCAAAACTAGACTCATATTCTTTGTATTAAACGTTCTTTTAATATAACCTATATAAATAAAATCATTTTGACATTAAGGATCAAAGTACGATGACAAACCAACTAGTGTTACCTTGTTAAGGGCTACGCCCTGACTATTCGGAAATTGTATTAAGCTAAGCAAATTTATTTTTCGACGGGCTTTTCGAACTAAACGACGGAAAGGAGCTTTATCTCGCAACAGTTGATTTGTACTAAGTGACCAGTTTTCTCTTTTTTATAGCATTTTCAGTACATCGGCTTATTGTGATAAAAGTTTTTTTAGTTATATCAGTACTTTGATTTACAGTGATAAACTGATTTCTTGCAGTTTCAGTACTGTGTTCACCTATATTGTCAGCTCTTTGATACAAAACGTTCCAGTAACTTTCAGCACTTACTTTATTTCAATGCTACATACTTTCAGTACTTTGATTTTTACTGAACTGCATACTTCTTAACGATTTTAAGAGCTCAATGTTACTATTTGGGAATATATATTCACTTGTTTTTCTTCTATATTTGTTTGTCCTTGGCTTTGTTCCTCACTTTTTGAAAATTGCAGTTGGATATATTCGGTCATTTCCATTTTACATTTAAAGTCAACTATCATTCAGAACTCCTCGGCCATTCGCTGCCAATAACCTTAGACATATTTAGACGCCATTTTGAAACTACCGGTGTTGAAGTAAACAAATACACGATCGTTTAGGCAATGAGTGATGTTTCGTTTTTAGTCTAAAATTTTAAATATCACAGTTCATTGAAATCGCTAAACAATATTTAGTTAAATATATAACATAGAAATATGTTTTGATAAACATACATACTACAAGAACTATTTTGCATAACCGTTACGTGCTTCGCTTGTGCTTTGCCTCGTGTAGGCAGTAAAAACCCAAGCCACTAGGGTAGACCCCTCACGAATCCTTTTGTGATTATTCATTCATGAATAGGCGAGGTGTTCCGAATGAGTCAACAATGTCCCGTATTATTATTAAATCGACTTTTTATCCGAATATCATTAGTTTTATTACTAATTTCTGGAAATAATTATTTACAGTACGTCATAGTAACATGAGATTAATTGACGCTAAAATGGTAACCTGGGAAGGTTCAAGATGGGTTTCATTTAGAGTAACAGACGCTGTAAGACGTATAATAACACGTGGCAGACGTAATGGTGGATTTGAAGTACAAGTGCGAGACATGGAAGAAAATAGTATAGACGCTAAAACTGTCATAGATCCAACTGTTTGTTCATTTGTCAGCAGTAAGTTTATCAATTCATGATCAATCAAGTCCTATTTTCTATCATATCCCTATTTTTCATCTGCTGCCGGCATCCCACGAAAAGGGTAGGCAACAGGTGACTAGATCGTCTGAAATCTGATATCCACAAAACCCTGTTAAGAGGATCATTGTTCTCAAGGTTTTATGGTTTCAATTCAGCTTTTACTCATTCTGACCATGTCTTTCTTAGACGTCCACAAACTTTCCAGAGTATGGGATGCTCATACTTGTGATTGTGTTGATGAACGCAAAAGAACGCACCACGTGACCATATCATTTATGATATTACATAAATAAGTATACTATATTAAATTTAAGCAAACACTACCAATAAATACCAGTTATGAATATTCTTCAGCTACAATTCATATTGCCTCTACGGAAAAAAGTAATACATGTATAATAATAATAAATCAAAGCGCCGATAGCGCTGTCAGACATGGGGTTTTGGTAGAGTATATGCCTGTATACAACTCATGGAAGCGATACAAGGGACCTTTACCTTACATAAACTAGATAAGATATACACGTGCTTCTTATCGTCTGCTTGTTAACGCGTAAAGCGGAATATATTAATTGCAGTGGTAATTATCCCTTTATTTGCGCGCGCACAACCGAATGTAATCGTACGCGACAAATTTTGATGTGGATTTGCCACAGTTCACTACTAAACATGGGGAAACCCCATGTAAAACCTTCTGACAATTGTGAATGTTGTCAAATAATCATCTTACGAATAGGATATTTAATCATAGATTTACTAAGTTAGTGCTCGTGATCAATGCATCATCTGGCATTGGTCAGTTATTTGTGTTACATTCCATATTTAAATAACATGTTGTCATGATGTTTACAGGTTATGACTGTACAGAAACTGATGTTGAAAATGATGAGAACGAAGAAATTGAAGAAATAAATAATTCCCCTGTTTTAGAAATCACTTCAGAAACAACCACAATCATTGATCGTATGTATATAATAAATGTACTCTAAATTTTGAGCATTTTCTCAAATTATGGTCATTTACAGAGGCCAGTTCGCCAAACCTAGCTTTCCTTGAACTATGCCTACAGCCAGAGCTCGACTGCTATTCAACAAGGATGACAACGTCTCCACAATGTCAAGTCTTTATTGTAAAGTAAAATTCACATTATTTTTTAACTTTCATTGAATGGTATAACTAGCCCTGGACTGCTTTCATCCGGAGACCCATTTGAAACACTAGGTTAGAAAAGAAACTTTTGGAGAGTGCTGTTTGTAACATATCAAATAATATTGCTACTGAAAATTTAATATCTTCTTATTATCAATTTATTATCATTATTTTATTTTCAGTCACCCAGCATGGAGATGATGATTATTAAGATAAAGACAGAAGTAAACGAACATAAAATGATAAAATATATCGGCAAGATGACGTGCCTTATGTACATATATATGACCATATGACAATACATGTATATATACAAACATACAGAACTCTTATACTTTGATATTGGTGTTACACACTACATCTACCAATATCAAGTTAAAGATAAAAAGGAAAACTGATGAACAATGCCAGACTAAAACAGAAGAAATCTTCAAAACTTGTGAAGCTTACAATTGTCATTAAAGTGCTGTTGTGTTTTTTTAAACAAATTTCTGCGCGTAAACTGTTGGCAACATACATTCATACATCATGTCATGAGTGCAGGCAGATACATTTTCAAGTATTAAGTATGAAATCATTCACTATCTCATTATAGCTTATACACATTTACCCGAGTCATCAAAAATGCAATTTAGATATCATTTACATTTATCAAATCAGTTTGTCGCAATGTAGTAGTTCTCAGTTATTTTTTTACCAGTCTAAACAGCCAATGTATAATGCTATGCAAGTAACACTGATGACGCAACGGTTTCTTGACTAAAAAATCTCGGAGTTCATACGTCACTTAGAGGATTATTGGAGTGACTCGCTGATTAGCTGCTTAAAGAGTTAAATATTTGTCTATGCCAATCATCAAATCATTAGATTGCGGTAGCTCACAAGTCTGAATCTATCTACAATGCAAAGGAAGAAAATATGTTCTGTAAGAAATACAGACTTTTAGAATATTTTGTTGTTTTTAGGGATTGTCTGAAATTAACTGGTTTGATTTCAAACATTTATTAAGATGGTTTCACGTAATATCTAAACATGAGTTCAATACATTTGTACTTGAAATAACTTAATTTGCCTTCTTATAGTCACGTGATAGATTTCAAGTTATTTGATTGGTTGGTTTGAGGTCAACCGTTGTATCATTAAAAGAAGACAGACAATTATTAAGCACATAATTAACAAACGATACTAATTATCATAAATCTAAGCATTTTATTAGCTATTTTATTAGACGTCATTGTTGCCATGACGACGTATTTTGTGTCACTCATCTACCTCAAATAGTTTTGATGTATTCCATTTTGCATCATTATCTACATGTATGTCGTATTGTGTTTGCTTTAAATAACCTTTCTCATATTCTTTTGTTGACATTGATTTACATTACTGGATTGGAGATCAATTTCATTGGATGATATAACTGACGTCATGCACGTGTAATAGTCATATTAAACCATAGTCGGGATTGCACGTTCATCATACATCAATTACACTAAACTTATTAAACATGTATTGGGTATTGTCTTCGGTGGATTGCGGCCGTGCCGGTCGCCTGCGTGTAAAAAGTGCTGACTGGTAAAATTCGCCTTTTTCGCGAATTGTTAGGCTATTGAACGACTGCAAGCGCTCGCTGTAAAATCAAGATGGCGCCAAACAGCACATTACTGAAAATAGCGGGTGGGGGAACAATTATTTCTGCTGATACATGAGATCTTTCACATTTTTTAACATACATTTGTATATGAATTATTATGACAAAATTTACAGTACCAAATAATTTATATTATATGCATTGCGGGGATAAGTTATGTGGAACAAGTTACACACAAGTTTGCGTCCCACTTTACAGGGATAATTCTTAGAGATAAATTTTTTTTTTTTTTCAGCCGCCATCTTTGATATTTTAGCGAAACACCTGTCAAGCTGAATCCCGAGCGCTCGCGAGCATTCGCGCGGGCGCCCGCGTTTAGAACGAGAGCGCTCGATGTCTTCCTGAGCACTCTCATTGGTTGGACGCACCTCTGATGTAAGGTCAATAGAAAAAAAATTAAGTTTCGATGTGGGAATCACACTATCTCGGACCGTGATTTTATAACGATATCGCTAGAGTAATCCGCATGAAATGTTACAGTATTTTGAATCGTGATGGTTCGGTTTTATTCGTAAGAGCCGTGTGTCCTGTACCTTGTGTCCTGTACCTTGATGAATCACCGTTTAAAAATGAAATAATTGCCTTAACCTTAACCTTAACAGACAAATTAATCTACTATAAGCACAGAGAGCAGTTTGGGTGAAGAATTTACTATCATAAAATCGCTTGACATATGGTTCCATATTATTTAACGAGGCCAAAGATATTTAGATACATCGTCCTAAGAACACTGGTTACCATGACAACCTGAATAGCAAACCGGAAATCACGTGAGTTTCACTCCAGTAATATAAATCAATGATTGTTGTTATCATGTATCATGATTACGTGTTCGTACAAGATCGGGTGTTTTCATGTACTCTATCATATACGTAATTATAAAACGTAAATATCCGAGATAAACCAATTGTTTATTAACTATTTCTCAAAAATGTCTCCCTCTCTCTCTTTATTTACTTTTATGCTAAACATGCGAACACTTTAGTTACTTTTAGCATAATAGAGAACATATGGCATAAGGAACTTAATCTAAATATATTTTTAACACAACATTTTCCTTATCTGACATTTCTTTCCAGTCAAAAAACATAATATACAAAATGGACAAAATGTAAATATCAATTTATTCATCATCTATACTCACGAAACATGTTTATCATTTCATATTATTTCAAGATTTATACAATTTTGATGTTTTTATAACCAATAACAATGTGTCACTAAGAAATGCTGTATTCATCATATGACAAATAACCATAAAATATAAAGTTAGATTACTTCCCATTGTCTAATTTTAATGCTGATGCACGTCCATTGGCTTTATAGCTATTACCCCTGGTCATTGTGCTACTGGAATCTATCTACCAATCCGGTTGGGTAGTCTTTTACTCCGCGTATGTGCAGGTCTTAAAATAATGCAATAAATGTTAAATCGGTCTTAAGTACCCAATGACAACTGGGCGAAGTGAAGCGATCGCAGGTCAACTTCCCAGTCAAGGAAATTAGTAGCGCTCCAAGAAGATTTGAATCAGTGACTTCTCGTTCCCTTTGAGCGTAAGAGCGTCTCCTGAATAGGACAGCTTGTCTTCTAAATATACTATGTTGCTTGAAGTTTGGGTCAGAGAGAATATATTTCTACGTACATGTATGTCACTAGAATACAGTATTTTGTTGTTTACGCCCCTATAAAAACAAGCCCTTTCAATTTATTGGTGTTGTTTTTAGCAATGGTTTGCTTGCAACTCAGGCATTAGAAACTTCAACTTTTAAAACGAATAACAAAATGTCGCGGAGAATTACATTCGATCATGCGCAGTCAGATTTAGCGCAGCGATATGAAGTTAGGTTAACGCCTACGCGTGAAAAAGTAGTCTCATGGTAAACAATATCAGACAGCATTCACCAATCGTGTTATCGTCACATATCGCGATGTCAAGCATTTAATCAAAGTCCAATCACGACTCTACAGTTAGAACGATGTGTAGAGAATACTCCGGGGATTTTTTTTTGTATTTGAAACTAAGTAGAGCTTGTGACACAATTGTAAAATGGTATTGAGTATTTATTTTCTTATTTTAAATTGAAACATGTTTTTATTGTATTCATTCGTCATGCATCATGACAATTTATGTTTGTGTTGCGTTTTGCTTAAAAATAAAAGTAACCTGTTATTCAAATATATTTGTTATTGTGTTTATTATTTAATTTGGTTTGAACTAATTTTAGTTAGAAGAGAGTAAAAAAGGTGCCAAGTTTTTGAGTATTTAGTGCCAATGACTTTCTCAGTCAAACGTGATGTAATACGGGAACCAGACAACGTACCAGGTTTGTCAGGAGTTGCTGCACATATGACTTTCCCATTTAAACTGAATAAGACGGGTACCAGATAAGATTAGCTGTACATTTGGAACTCCTCGGCCATCTATTACAAATAACTTCAGACATAGTCAGACGCCATTTTAGAACTAATTTTGGGTCACATAACCAAACAAAAGGCTTTATCCGGTGTTGAAGTTAACAAACCCATCATCGTCTTAAAACAACAAGAAATTATTCTAAACTAAATGCATTAGGTTTTATCTTTATTTATTTAATAACTCCATTTTTCATCAACACTTTAATTTCAGAATCCGACATGTTAAGTAGCTCTTGTAAAACTGTCGTAGTATGTTCACCTAGAGTGGGTGGGGAATGGTTTAATACTGTACTTGACTCGCTAAATCTTACAGCAGGGCCTGAAAACAGACACATATATTAGAAAGAAACATCATATATAATGTAAAACAAATCTGGTTGATATTTCATATGGAAAGTGATAAAACTCAACGCAAAGGCAGCCGTCACTATACACATTAAATTAAGTTGATCAGTTTCGTGCCTACCGCCTTTGATTTAATTGCAAGCGCAAACAACCTGGCTATGTCACTTCTATACTGTGTGCTAACATAGTTAAGGTTATTTTACAGAGGCCAATGCACCTAACCAAGCTTTCCTGGACCCTCATCTATAATCAGTACTCACATTCCAAAATACTGGCAACTTCTTCATACTACCTTCGTCTACCGTCAACTTTACTTAGAAATCCGTACACCACCCAAGTAGGTCCTCTGTCACAAGGTCAAAATGCTGTGCGTTCATTTTACTCAGTTATATTATACACTTATTTCATGGGTGTTTGGGGAACAGTCAAAACTATTTTCCCGAGGTATCAGGGACAACTTGCCGTTAGGCCGAGGGCAACAGTTTTTAATGTTGTCCCTGATACCGAGGGATAATAGTTTTGACTGTTCCCCAAACACCCATGCAATAAGTGTTTTATTACCTAATGCAAGTACAGATATAACATGGCAATAAAGATAGTTTCAGAAACGTGTGCTTAGCGAGTCCCGATTCTCAGCAAAAGTTCGAGATCCCTCTCTTCAATGTCTTCAAACCACGACATATCGTAGATATTTTCAACGGAATTAACTATTTTCTACTTTTCGTTTGGTAACTCTAAAGACGCTTGCAATGATCTCGCTCATTGGGCACTTGGAGTTTGTTCAATGCGGTTACTTCCCTTGGCACTGCACTCTATGAAACAGTTCGCACGTGAGGGAAACAGTTCGCACGCGAGGGCAACAGTCAAAACTGTTTCATGCGCAGTGGCGTTGCGCAGTAAAACATAACAGGTTTATCCGGTTTCACTCAGAATAGTTGAAAAACAGTTAAAAATAGCAAATTGACATTTAAATAGAGCATTAGGTAATAATATACTCTGTTTATATAAAGACTAACCTTAAAATACTAAATATACCAGCATTCGTTAACGTACTTGATATAGAATATCTTAGTTCTAACAGTTAATGCCACCTAATAAAAAAGAAGCGTTCGTGGCGAAGGTCTAGACCACACCTACATTTTTAAATGTTGAAAATAGACTACAAATACATTGACGATCCCTTACTGTGTGCACAGGAGCTTGACATTCTGTATCATTGTTTGAAAAATTCCCACCTTATAAAAAGGGATAATAAGGAAATGTCAAGCTCCTGTGTTGTGTGATTATGTGATAATCAGATGTGTCTTGTTTAAGATGTCAATGTTTCTATATACTCACACCTTAATTAAGAAATATGTTTTGTCGTATAATAAAAATGGAGAGGACTAAAGTCTCAATTGTCTACATTTTATTATAAAAAATGGAGAGGACTTATGTATCAATTGTCTACATTTTATTATAAAAAATGGAGAGGACTTATGTATCAATTGTCTACATTTTATTATAAAAAATGGAGAGGACTTATGTATCAATTGTCTACATTTTATTATAAAAAATGGAGAGGACTTATGTATCAATTTTCTACATTTTATTATAAAAAATGGAGAGGACTTAAGGTGGGTCGGTACCTTACTCGGTGGGAAAAACGAAAAAAATATTTTGTTCACCGATTATGATAAAAGTTGGCAGGCAGATACCTTCATGCTTCTTGTTTGTTTTTCTGGTAACCTTAGCGAAGTTGTCGTTTTTTTCACGACGTCACGGACGTCACAATGGTTCGCGCTAAAAACAGGCATGCAAGTACATTAAACCCACATATTTGAGATATTGAATGTCCGAGGTCAATGATTATTATACCAAAATGTTTCTGAAATGTTGTTGCCTACAATCATTTTGTTCCGATTATCCAAATATCACGTCAGTCGTAAAGATTGTACATTTCATCACTGAATTTAGGATTTTCACGTCTAAAAGGTTTCACCAATTGCCGAGTTATAACGTTTATTTTCAAATTAATGCAGAACGGTGGTCAAATTCTTATCGCGATTTTTGAAATCTACGCACTTTTTGTGTCATTTTAATGAAATAAAAAAGGAAAGTGAACGTTCTTAGTTTTTCACAATATCGCGTTCAAAGTAAAATTACCTTCATTACAACGACGTTAATATAACGTTACGCTGACGTTGTGATTAAAGCATTTGTTGCAAAAATAAGTAGAAGCGGACTTTGGTTGACTTATGTTACATTTATTTTGAACAGATCAGATGCTGAGTGTCACAAGAAATTAATTAAGAACTGGAAAGAAACTACAAAATTAAATTTACAATAAATTACATACATAACCCAAGTGAACGTACGGTCATAATGTACATCTAAAAATAATGCATTCATTAAAGACAAACACATATATACTTGACGTAAGCGATAAATTAGCATGTCTATAATTCAAATATGTGTGGTAAATTGCCTATAATGTCATCTTATTTCTATTTTAATAATAAGGGATTGTTAAGATAACGAGCCATATCAAAGACAAACCATGAAATTGATAACAAAAGATCTAATTCTGTTGACGCAAAATGTAACAACAATTAATTAACGAGAACTAGAGAAAGTAAATAACTTGCTTGAACGTATCAAGGAAACACAAAATAAAATGTCAATGTACATGGGTACATTCCTGTTCAGACAGAAGAAAGATCACTTCTAAACATAGACGCATAAAATATTGCTAATTAATGACTCCTAAGGAAGTAGTTCGGCATATGAACGTAAATGCTGTGTTTTCGATAAACATAATAATCAGACAAAACTAATAGACGTTGCCGTATGATTGAGCTTGTGGGAGCAGTGGTCCAGTTGTAGGACGTGCACTTACATGTAGGCATCGAGAAGTCTCGAGTTCGATCCCTATTAGGGGCACTGCAAATTTCCTTGAGCAAAAAATTGATCGACAATTGTTTCACGTTACCCAGTTGTAAATGGGAACTTCGAGGGATCGCCTGCCTGAAGGTGATTTCAATGATCGGGAGTTATCGCTCAAGATTGTAAAGTCGGCTGAACATGTACATGTATGCGGAAACTGACTTTAAACCGCACTACAAAGTGCTTATACTTTGGTTAATAAACAATTTCATGTTTAATAAGAAGAAAAAATGTTTGTTTCTTTTTTTTGACTCAGAAGTTTGAAAGTTTGCTACGCAAGAATACAACTTGTTCCTATAATAATTGAAAAATAATCCTAATAGTTGAAAAAAGTAAATAACTTGAATAAAGACTTTGCTAATTTACAAGATACAAAAAAATATTTCTGACGAATGACATATTAAGCTATGATTAGCTATTATATGACAAATTTTATTAACGAAGGCTTACACCGTTCACAATAACACTGCCAACTGCACGATGTGGTAGTCGTTACTTCATTCTTATAAAAATAATTCAGACCTTCACTACTTTTTCAACTGCTGCCATATTGAATAGTAGGCACTCTATTAACCAATCAATTAATGGCAAATAATACTTCAACCAGTACCTGTTATGCCTCAGTCCCATAAAATCGTGGCTTGTTACGGACCCGTACGTGCAGACAGTCGTAGACCGTGGGAAGCCTTGCGTGCTAAGGTGACGGTACGCACATGATACAAAACAACACACCCATATGGAGCCGTAGCTGGAAGATTTGTAAGTTTAATTCATACTCGGCCACGATTGTGTTCACGATTTGACTTTGAAACTGATACGTGTATCCTGGGCTCATCCCAGTGACCCTGGTAAAAACGTAACAGTCCGTACGGGTACGCAAGAGTTCGTACGGGTCCTTGCGGAGCTTGATCGCACGGCGCCCGTACGGTGCCCTCACGGCTATTTTTATGTTTATGGGACTGTAGCTTTATACATTAAGGTATAATGCTGGAAATGTTTAGAACTTAGTTGAACGGACTCACTTTGTATAGATATGTATTAATTATAATTATTTATTGTAAGACCAAAAAGGAATATACATGTAAATCTATGCAACTGTACTTAAATTTTATCAGTTTTTAAATAAAGGAAGTAATTTCAAATAATGGATTTAAATATATAAGAATTGATAACGTACCTGCTACCTTAATAGTTCCAACTGTTGGATGGTCCATGGTTTGAATTAAATCATTATGTACAACCTTAAAGCAAAAGAAATTATAGGCTCTCAGTCTGGCATTGTTATATTTAGGTCTGCCCGCCCCAAAGTCGTGAGATCAAACACCAATTTATCTTTACAAAAAAGTAAGTGGATGTTACCACCTCTTTAGTTGAATAATTAAGGTAGCTGGCCTTAATACAGTGTAACATCTCTCTGAAAAAGGGTTTTGGCTTCCATCTCGAGCAATGTGTTTTTTCCAAAACAATCAAACAATTTGCCCCTACATTTTCTTTCTAGAAAAGGCAATACTTATGTAGCAGTTTTAAAATACTTGCCGAGATGATATTCTCCACGATTTATGTTAAATCTGATCACCCAATTTTTGGAACTCGCATATGCTGATGACTTAATTGGTATTAATTAGAAGTAAGAACAGCCTGTGAGGTAAGGCTGTCAAATTGGCGATAACCTGACCGTTAGTATAAACAATGCTCTGAGAATTTTCGCTAGAACATGTTAAAAATTGTGTGTGCAGTAACACGTGTATAAATACACTGAAAATGGTTATTAAGACTGTTTCCTACAATAAAGTCGTAAATCAAAACTATAATTCGAAACTATAAAACTAAGATGCTTTAAAATAGCAAGTTAGTACAGAATTTCAAACAGTCAAAACAAATATGACCATGAAAGTAGAAAGATATACCTGGGGGTCAGTGAAGACTTGTTTCATATTGTTAATAGGACCATAAGGAATCCCAGAACCTTCCAAACATTTTAACCAAAACTCTGTTGTATCAGTCAGAAATCTGAAATAATAAAAAATATAAAAATATCATATGAAAATAGTGTTAACTTTTTTTTCATAATAAAGGAACGATAAAACCAATCTTTTGTAATAATTTATGTTACATCATAGGTGAACATTGATGGATACAGCACTGTTAAACATAATGTTTTTTTACTTGTTCATCATCATCATCATCATATCATCATATCCTGAGTTTATTTGTCATCTGCTGCGGGTGTCCCAGATACTGTGGTAGGCAGCAGGCGGCTTGAACGTCTAACACCAGCTCTCCATCCGCCCCTATTGTGTGGACTGGTATTGCCCATACCACATACACTTAAATCGGTCTTGATGCAATCTGACCAAGATTTTCTAGGTCTTCCACGACCACGGGCCCTTGGAATATCCATGTTCATGATGTTGTTGGTACAGTTGTTACGAGAAGCATGGCCAAAACCACCTCAGGCGTTTGGTACGAAGAGCTACGGCTATCTCTTGAATTCCTAATTTGGTGTACAGGGAATCTGTGGTGACATTATCATTAGGCTTAACACCGCAGATCCAACGGACCATGGCTCTATCATTACGTTGTAATCGATGTAGGTCTGAAGTGGACGGCGCCCAGGATTCACTGCCATGAAGAAGAATAGACCGGACGCAGGCATTGAAGACTTTTCCACGAGTACAAAGAGATATATGTTCATGTGATCGATTCGCTGTGCTAATCGAATTTATCAAGTTTTGCCAGTTTTTTCGACACTAAAATACGCTTACCTTCTGCATGGAGGAAAGTGACATCGCTGTCGAAAGTTTTGAAGTGTACGAGCTCTAGTTTGAATACTCTGTCCCTTATTACTATCGTTTATAAGTCAGACAAAGCGCAATGCTGGTAGCCCCCACCCTGAGCATCTTTAGGTTACAAATACTTCTTTTATTTTACAGTATATTTTCTAACGATGGTCAATTTGTTAGCTGTTCGGTACTATGAGGGTCATTCGAAGTAGATTTTTCTTTCTGCTCTTAAATTCATCGAACGATTTACCTAAAACCAAGTCTGCAAAATGGACACGATTCGCATGTTGACTATTTCTCGTTAGAATTTCGCATACTTTATTCAGCATAAATGTAACAGACCGACTAAAAAACGTATCCACTGTAATTCTTGAACAAATTTTCTTTAATTTAAGCCTGTAGAGTGAGAAATCTTCATTTGAAAACATAATTATCCGATAACTTGTACAATACATTGGGCGCCACCATTATTCTCCTTTGCCTGACGTTCTTTTACCCATCAAAGTACGACTGGGAACCAGACAACATGAGCTCTAGCGACTACATTCTCGTACCAAGAAGTTATTAAGATTCTCGATCAGTATCTTAATAACCTTAGGAAACGAGAATGTAGCGACTAGGAAGTGAACACGAACGTCCAGATTCGAGGACAAATATTCAATCCAATCCACTTAACTAAGCCATAACTTTTGGAGATGAAGAAGGCTGAATAAAATCTAAACACAAAATATTTTGTGCTTTTCTAAAAGGTAAGAGTCAAACACTTTGATTCCTAAGTTACGGTAAACTCATTACCTGTCCTGTAGTATTGACAACAAAGTCTTTCTATTAGTGACGCGTTGTCTGTTAGTACTGAAATCTGGGTTAGATGAAACATCTCCTAAATCCATACACTGAAAGTAAATACATGTACATGGTTCGAGCAGAATTATACTGTTCCACCAAAAAGACCACATTAGTTACAGAAAAATCGTGTGACTTTTAACGATAGTTTAATTCCCAAACAGCTTAATTTGATATGAAAAAGTGCTTATTTTCATATTATTCCGCTATTAAGACCATTGACGTAAATGATTCTAATAGTGGAAATTTACTGTTTATCACGGTTGATGCCGCTACTCACTCTACCTATTGATTACGTCATTGATAACACCCAGAGTAATCAAGTAATTAAGGATATTGACATCAGTATTGACAAAAAGTTCTAGCCGTACAACCGAACGTGGCTCCCAATGATATAAAGAAGTAAGTTTCCTACAAGAGGTTGGAGTCTACTAAAGAATCGAGATATATTTCAGACACGGTGGTATGGTGATATTTATCTCTTATCGAAGTTTATTCTTAGTTCGTATAGTTACAATTTTGTAGAAATGAATCCATGGAAGTTATCGTATGGTTATCATAGCATCGTCGGTTTACTCTTAAACAGAGGTTTTAAAGTCTGCTTCCATATACATGTTCAGTCGATCTTACAATTTTGTTAATTGAAATCACGCTCAAGCAGGTGACCCTCACAATACTTATTTACAACTAGATGGAGTGGAACTGTAAGCAAATTTCTAGATCAAGGAAATTAGCAGTGTCCCTAGTTCGGTTCGAACCAATCTGATTAAAACCCGATCTAAAAATTTCCGCTCGCCTACTCGCTAATTTAGATCTGGCCTTTTTCAAACGAGGGTCACGTTCAGGTGACCTTTTCTCATCATGATATTAATGACGAAATTGTTATGATACGTAACTTGTTTACATCGCCTACGTAACGCAATTTGAAATGAGCCGTCCAATCGCAGAATGTGAATAATACCGCTGTTAAATTAGTTAACAAATGTTGGTATAAAAATAGAAATTACGAAATCAAAATGTTATTAATAGTGTTTCGCCTAGATGAAAGCTAGGCAGTGATTGGTCGACACAAAGTTCATCTCGACGTGACCTTCCATGGAGACAGTAGAGATCCTGTACGACAGCGGTCTACAGGATATCTGTTTACGGAGATTGGGTTCGAACTGTGGACCTATCGATTCCTAAGCAAGCGTCATACCACTGAACTATTGATCCTACAACGTTATCTGTGTAGTGAGTAGTTGACAGCTTCTTGTTGAAGGGAAGTTCAGATAAGTTTATTATACACGTTTGAAAATTAATCTCGATTGCAATACAATGGTTTATTGCTTTGCCATATCAACACATTTTTGTCACATTAAATTTGATCAATCTATGCTGGTTAAAGATCGGATTTGAACCAAGGCAAAGTCAGACTATCAATCTTACGCTCTAATAAATGTAACAAGTAAGACTGATTATAAGAGAAAAATGTAAACGTTTGACAAACAGAATACAGTATAAATATAAAATCAACTAATACCTACCTTACAGAGTATTTGAAATTGTTTATCATTACCAGCTCCCGCCATTATATAACCATTAGATGTTTCAAATGCCTGAATGTAAAAGACAAACATTGATAATCATAATGATGATGATGAATGTAGTAATTATGGAGATAATGGTAATGGTGATGATAATAATGATAACGATGATGATGATAATGGTGATGATAATAATGATAACGATGATGATGATAATGGTGATGATAATAATGATAACGATGATGATGATAATGGTGATGGTAATAATGATAACGATGATGATGATAATGGTGATGATAATAATAATAACGACGATGCTGATAATGGTGATGATAATGATGATAACGATGTTGATGACAATGGTGATGATAATAATGATAACGACGATGATGATAATGGTGATGATAATAATGAAAACGATGATGATGATAATGATAACGACGATGATGATAATGGTGATGATAATAATGAAAACGATGATGATAATAACGATAACGACGATGATGATAATGGTGATGATAATAATGAAAACGATGATGATAATAATGATAACGACGATGATGATAATGGTGATGATAATAATGATTACGATGATGATAATACTGATAACGACGATGATGATAATGGTGATGATAATAATGATAACGATGTTGATAATAATGGTGATGATGATAATAATATTGATGATGATAATGATGATAATACCTGATATGGTACAATACTAGCATGTGATGTCCCCCATCTCTTGGCTTCCTGTCCGGCATTCAGATAATTACTGGCTATGTTCACTAAAGACGCCACCTGACAAAGGAGAACAAACAATGACTGACGATTTGTTATGTTTTATGGTATGTCATTAATATGGTTCTTATTTGGAACTCAAAATGATTTGGTTTTTCAGCTTAATAAGACTTGTTTTTACCGGATGCATTTGTGCAGGACGAAGTTATTTTTTCACATTATTGTTGAAAAGTATACAACACAGATCAAATCCTATTGTTCTGTGTACACACATTTGTGTTTCAACCATGTTCTGTACGAGTACAGTTGGAACAAACAACGTTCAATTAAGTTTTTCTACTGTAATACTCATCAGCTTAAATACCAAATCAAGTCTTTTGATAAACCACTGTTTCATAAACAATAAGGAAGCAGAAATCAAGGGACAGTATTACATTACTGTCTTATATTATACAATGTATACATGGCCGTATAACACCGGGTTCTAACAGCCACATACCAGTCAAACAATTTTATTATCAGACCATAGAGTATGTTAAATACTGTTTTGTAAGGTAGCCAAACTCTACAATCTACTGTTCAATATATCTCTCTAATTCTTTGCCAACTTGACAGAGATGATAAATTCGTATTACGTTTTATACAGTTGAGCCTCCATACAAAGAAGTGACTATGATATACACAAATGTCGCCAAACCCTTTTGTAAGAGTGTAGGGCGGGTGTTAACGGACCAACAGGTCTCAGGTTTGAATCCCAACAAGGTCACCGCTAATTTCATTGAGCAAGAAACATAGGCCATTGCATCACTCTATCCCGGGTGTAAATGGGTACGTTACTGGTCACTTGTTTCAAGGAAACGTCAATGATCAAAAGCTATTATACATTTTTTAAAGTCGACTCAACATGTATATAGAAACTCATTTCTTAGGCCAAAACAAGTTTATCATATGTTCTATGGATTCGCGCGCACCATAATTTTGATGGTTTTTACAAAACAAATAATTTTATTTCCTCGCTCGCTCATAAATATTTGGTCAAACTGCTATATAAAGCAACTGAATTAAGATTAAATTTTTTTTTCGCTCACTCGCCTCATTTCCCCCTAGAAAAATCTATAGAACACATTATCAACTTGTTGTGGCCTAACTTGGCATTTAAAAGACGACATAAAATGTGACAGCTCGATCGAGAAACAAGTTTTTTAACAATTCAGCCTTTAGTCTGCACTCTTTGGACACGTAAGCGAGTACTGGATAATAATTCTCAAAAAACTGGTTTGGTAAACTGGTCGCCAACAAACGAAACACTGATAATACATGTCTATTATAACAGAGTAGAATCAAGCTACAACATGTAATACAAACTGACCTGGGTAGATAGTAAGTTACAATCAATATGTTGACCACGCCCAGTTTTTTCACGATATAATAACGCTGCCATAATAGATCCATAGGCATACAATCCAGTAGATAAGTCAGTCATAGCTACACCAACTTTGCATGGCTCCCCGTCCTATACAAAAAATATTAATTCTGTTTGTTTTTGTTGGGTTAAACGCCGTAGCAACACATTGTATAGGTCATATAACGGCGGAAAGTCAACCTACTCACTCCTTCACGAAAGGCTAAATCTCTGGATTTAGCTGTTAACCAACTACTAAGCGCATACTTTTGTCAGTGCCTTACATAACTAAAAATCATTGGTAGGAGGGAAATGGCCGTTGATACAATTTCATGACCAAGCTCCACGAAAGTATTCCCCGCCCGGGAATGGAACCCACGACAATTCGATCAGTAGACTTGCGTGCTACCAACTGAACTAGCCGGGCGGCTTAAGAAAATATTCATACATAGTATTTGTACTCATATCTTGTCTGGTTCCATGTCGTACGTTGACGGGTAAAGTACGTCAGACAAAGCGAAATAATGGCGGCGCCCGATGTATTGTACAAGGTATCAGATAATTCTGTTTTCAAATAAACATTTCTCAGTATAGGCTTAAATCAAAGGAACTTAGTACAAGAACTTCAGTGTATACATGTACCTTATTTTAGGTCGTCAGGTTACATTTATGCTATATAAAGTAATCTAAATTCTGACGAGAAATAGTCAACTTCCGAATTTTGTCTTCTTTGCAGACATGATTTTAGGTTAATCGTTCGCGAAATTTAAGTGGAATAAGAATTATCAACTTCGAATGACCCTTACAGTACCGAACTCTTACCAAATTGACCATCGTCAGAAAAAGTTTTTTTTAAAAATAATTAGAACATATAAGAAAATTTAAAAACCAGAAGATGCCCTGGTGGGCGCCGCCATTATTGCACTTTGCCTGATCCGATTACAATAGTGGTAAGGGGCACTTAATTCAGACTAACTCATATCATGTAAACAGTACAACACAACAAGCAAACCCTTTGATACTGAGCCAGTCTGTGAGCGTAATACCCTAATGTACTATTTTCATATTTTCTATGATGATCTCTTATATTCATTATATTCATGTTTGTATCTATATTTCATGTACTTTGTACGTTTTTTTTTCACTTATAACTCTCCACCTTGGAGGAAATAAAGAAATATATCTATACTGTATAAATAATTGCCGGCAAGTATTGCTACATTTTAATGTAGGAGCAGTAGTCCAGTGGTAGGACGCGCGCTTAGGGATCGAGAGGTCCCGGGTTCGATCCCCGCTAGGGGCACTGCTAATTTCCTTGAGCAAGAAATTAACCTACAATTGTTCCACTCCACCCAGGTGTAAATGGGTACTGTGAGGGATCGCCTGCCTGAAGGTGATTTCAGTGACCAGGAGTTATCGTACAAGATTTGTAAAGTCGGCTGAACATGTAGATGGAAGCAGACTTTAAACCGCACTTTAACTTTAATGTTAAACAATTAAAAAGGTCTTCCGTACTGCACAAGACATTGAGTCATTAAAATACTTAGAAACACTTTTAGCTGTCATTTTCATTCCAATCATTGTTACAGCCATCTAAAGTTCATTTCCATTTCATTAGAAGTACAATGCAGGGGCGGATCCAGGTATTCTTCTAGGGGGTTCGAACTTTTTCTAGGGGGGGGGGGTTCCAAACTTTCGAACCACTACCACATTATACATATATTAATTTAAAAAAAATATATGACCTTAACCATAAAATCTATGTTAATAAGCACCGAAAAAAATTGCTTTATACTAATTAAAAAAGAAATAAACTGAATAAATACACTTAAGGACAGGTACATTTTGGAAGTTCTAGGGGGGTCCGGACCCCCCCTCTGACCCCCCTAGATCCACCTATGCAATGTATCACAGATCGTGTGTGTTTCTGTGTTGCTGGGGGTACATTTCCTATTAACATTCGATGACGTTTACTTTTATTACTAGATCAATGACTGAACTACTTTTCGCGCCTCACAATGACCGATGAGTATTTACGTAAAAGAATCACCAAGGAGTTGCGAATGTTTATTTCTATACAATAAGGTAACTACGAGTCACCAACAAGAAATTCTGCATTTGCCTTCTATTTGAACCTATAATTAACTGAATAAAAATGATAAAAGTAGAAACATGGATAATAAATTTATAACTACATGTAGATATGTACAATATACATGTATATACATTATATCAGAGTTGAACAAGTTCAGGAGTTATTGACACACGACAAATGAAGTTAATTTAAGATACATATTACAGTAAATTATAAGGTCTACATTTACACAAAATTGAGTATATTTTATACAAAATAATGAAAACATGGGCTTAGCTAAAAAGTAATTGTCACAATAATACAACATAAAGAGATTAAGTGTATAAGGAGTGTATAATGCTGTATACTTCTACAGTCTTTCTCCCTTCTACCACTAGTTCTAAATCATGTTGGGCAGTTGTCAGTCACTGACGCTTAGAAACTGATTAACAGTTAAATGAAAAGATAATGACTTTTTAAGAACGGTGAGTAGGTTGACTGATCTCCATGGTATGACGTATACAATATGTTGCTATGGCGTTAAATCCAACAAAACATATTATGTCAATTTTGTCAGACTATAAATATACAAGATAATGTAAAAATTCGAGTAGTAATTCATAACCGATGAGAATCATATTAACTGTCATAATTATGCATTAATATCCTTAGATATAGCTCCCGGAACATACAGTGCCATCTAAAAGCTTTTTGGACGAACGAAATTTCAACAAAACTGAACAGGTATAACCGCAAGTAATTTTTACTAGAATTGAATTTTATTCTGTAACATAGTTTGAATCTTATGCTAGACAAATTATTCCTGACATTGGGATTTACTAAGACGATTCTTGGTTACGTTTATCAAGGGTAAATCTGAACCTGTTTATTCTAAGACATGATTTTGTTTAAGGACTTTTGAAGGGAACTGTAGAATGGTATGGTTGTATATTACCTGAGGTCCAGTTATATATGTTAGCCCACCAGTAGCTGCTACAATGACATCATAACCTGCTCTCTGTGAATCTGGTCCTGTCTGTCCATAACCTAATAATTAATATAGATACATAAACACCAAGTATAAACACTTCGTAGAATATTATAGACAATGAAGTAGTAGAGTTATAGGTATGAGTTTATTTCTTCTACATTACGTCACCTGAAGAGGATTGCATGGTCTGGAACCATAGACACTTTGTATACATGTGTAAAGGGCGATCCTGACCGCCTAAGCCTTCACCATGGAAACATATATTATATAACGATATAAGGCTGGTTTGGGAATCCAACAAACGGCTCCCAGATTGCCAGCCAGACATCACTGACCAGCCAGTATATAACTATATATTAAATAAATGTATTAAACGATATGATTCTAGTATGAAATAGGTGTTGATGAATGGTCATGACGGTGGACTGGTCATCATTGGATACTCAGCTGTGTGAAGATTTCGAATCAAATCTAAAGTTTGCCTCGTTGTGTAACCTTGAGCAAGAAACATTATCGCACTAGCTTAGAACTTGAGGACAGAACATTGGACTCAATGGTTAATAATGTAAGTTGTGAGAACTTGTTTCACCATCGATTTAAAATAGATTATTGTAAGTTAAAACTGTAGTGATATAGACACTGACCTGTAACAGAACAGTAGACGAGATGAGGAGCTATCTTAGAGATGTCCTCGTAACCAAGGTTATATTGACTTAATTTACCAGGAATATAATTCTCTAATAATACATCACATTTCTTGGCAAGCTATGGTAGATATAATATACATATGTGTTACAATACTTATCTAATTAAGTAATTTGAAAAATAGTCTAACTTTAAATGTCTTGAATTTAAAAAATAAATGAAATTTCAACATAAGTTTACAAATTTACTATATGTATTAGTTTCAAGAAAAATTTAAATGAACGAGTCTGTTTGACTCATCCAAATATATTAGTGCCCTGTAGGGCAATTACAAGAAAGTAATGCATGATTATAAGAGGTCACCGCACATACTGTATTGCAGTCTATATTGAACATTCTCATACCCAGATATATCGAGAATCTTGATAACCTCGGGGTACGAGAATGATTTCGAAAAAAACGCTTTGTTTTGTGGTCAGATAGTGACCTAGAGACTTGTACAAAAATGCCTGAATTTACAATTTCATTTTTACAAATTTATTACAGGCAATTTGACAATGATGATAACTTTTTATCTCTATATATTGTTGTTTTTGTTTTACGCTCTTTCTTTAACAATTAGAGTCATATGAAGTGGACAGTTCACTAAATCACTATTTAATGGACACACGAGTGCTAGTTTCCCGTCTATCGTATGTGACAACCTGCGGCATTACACAAAGAATCACGATTGATTGCCTGACTCAAACCCACGACCCTCTACAAGGAAACTGATGTTAGCGATGTCAATCACTCAACCGTGACAGTGGATACAAGAAACTCTAGCTGTTGCTTAGCAACAAAAAAACTAGAATTGATTTTTATTAACGTCATTTGTCATTATAAGAGATCGTTATTTAATCTCATTCTAACAGTATCTTAAATAAACTATGTGTGTATTTACCTCACGAACAATTTCTTGACCCTTTGTGTCTTTTATGTTAACACAAACACTCTGAAATCATGTAGAAATAGTTTAAGTTATAATATTGCACCTATTGAACAATACTTTAATTATTTTATTTCATTTACGGTGGCGGCTAGCTTGTCTGACCAGCTTTCCTGGACAATTTTCTATTAACTTCTTCTTCATGCACCCTTTCAAAAGAGTTAGCAACTTTTAACTTTAAGAAAGAAAATCTACATTATTGTTGAGTTTTCATGAAAGGATGTGACCTGCTATCACTGGTAATCGGTTCAGGGTATATTTCGGATATTAATTTACGCGTGCCAGACACTTTACAGCTTAAAGTCAATGAAAATTACACAGGAGAGACATAAAAGTATAGCTTTCAAGTTGAAACAATTAAATTATTCTAATTATCATTTTTACCCTTTTATTTCTATTAACAGACAAGAAGTAAGCACTCTCAGTTTCACCACAGAAAGGAGGTCCCCATGATCTAGTGTCATCACCACCACCTGAAATAGTGAATTATATAAATTAAATTAAATAATTATGTGTCATGTATACATGTATAATAAACGTTTTTGAATATGTTCACAACAACATGTACCTTTAGTATAAATGCTTTATTTGATACTCGGATGAGTGCACTAAGACTCTTGTACCGTCTAGAGGCATTCTTGTACCCAGAGATTATCAGAACAGAACAGAACAGAACAGAACAGATACTTTAATTTTTTTTTATCATCTCTTAATCATTTTCGTTTTCATTTAAACTCGTTTTTCCTAATTATGCATATAACTGTGAAGCGCTTTTGAACATATATTCAATATAAAAAGAGCACTATACAAATGTGGTATATAATAATAATAACAATAATAATAACAATAATAATAATAATAATAATAATAATAATAATAATAATAATAATAATAATAATAATAATAATAATAATAATAATAATAATAATGAAAGATAAGTATATAGTACATAATCTTGTTTACATAATTACAATAAACAATACAAATTTTAATAATATGATATAAACATGTATACATACTATTTATACTCACAAATGCATGTATAATTAGATCATAATTATGTTGATCGAGAATCTTGATACATGTAGCCCCTTGGTATGAGAATGGCTAGAGGCGACTTATTGTCCAAGAGCTGAGACAAATTATTTCAATTTTCACGGCATATTTTGGTTTTGTTATATGTTATTATTCTACATTAAATATAGTTTTCGAAATGGGTAATGTGCAATACATCAACGTTCCGTCCACCACACAGTTCAGTTCGAACTGCGATATTGGTTCAACAGTAGGCCCCTAAGTTGCGCATAATGGATCACAAAATATATAAGAAACAGATTATTTCACCCATCTAAAACAAAACGTCCTGGTCAAACCAAAATCTCAAATGACTAAACCGGGAACAGAAAATTCCGAACAGAACACACTGTCACGGCTCTTAAGTTTAAAATTACAACATAGGCTTGCAGCAATGACAAGTCCATAATTTACACAAGTTCTAAAAAATTTACCATGATATTTGACTGAAAAATGGGTAAAATTAATACCTGGATTTTCTATTTTAATAACATCGGCCCCTAAATCCCCCAATATCATCGAACAATAGGGACCAGCAAGCACCCTGAAAAGATAATAATTGTTAAAAAAAACATGTACATGATGACTAGAAAAGCTTCTAAAATTATTCCCATTCAAAGTAGGACGATAACTTGTCATTGTAGCGTCCTGATTTTTCTGGGTGTTTGCAAAAACTATAACATTTGCGTCTAAGGTGTGTTGTGCATCAAACAGTACACAGTTAGCTGTTTCGCGAAGGTATCATGGAAATCAGACAAGAGTTACAAGACATACGGATCTTAAAACTTTGAATCGAGGCGAATTTTCCACTTTTTTTTTTTAATCAAACCACAGCATTTATGATATCATAGTCATGTGCATTATTGCCACCTTGCTGAAAGTGGACGATATTTTTTAAAAGATTTCAATCCTTTCTTTCTATTGTTCACCAGTTGGTTAATCAATGTTTTCTTACGATCACATTACAGCGGAATTGGGCGTGGCGTAGTGATTACAACATTTGTCAAGTAATAACCACCCAGCTATACATGTTTAAAGATGGAACTAAAAGTTAGTATCTACCATAAATATTTTCATGAAAAGTATTACTAGAAGGTTTTAAAGAACATATAATTGCTACGACTCACCTGCTTAAATCAAGGACCCTTATTCCATCCAGCGGCCCTTTATTTGAATTAAGATTGTGAGAGCTGGACCATCGATTAGATGTTTTAAGATACTTGTACACTGTAAGGAACAGATGATGACTGAGATAATATACATGTATAGCATACATTGGAACCAAATGCAAATATAAGGCGTTTGGAAATCATACAACTTTCATTTAGGTTTCACTTGTAAAGGTCATACACATGTATGTAATAAATTTAGAATAGTCATTTACCAACACGTAAATACGTGTATTTATTGATATACCAAACTTGTTTCACAATAACTGTTTGAAGGAAATCATAATAAATAAATAACATAAATAAAGTGAAATGTAAAGTTCGTTTTTTCTCAACTGCTAAAAATTTTAATAATTTTAGATTGACTTCATGCTCATGATATTGTGATAGAGTGTATTCATTAACCGTGAAATTATTCTAACTTTGACAGTTGAGATAGAATATTATGGTGGCTGATTTACGCCATGCCGTATTATCGTTTCTTCGCCGCAAAGATTAGAAAATATGAAAAAAAACCCGAAACTGTGAATTTGTCCTGCCTTTGTTTTTTCTATTCTTCGTGGCGAAGAAACGAAAAAAAACCGAAGATACGACAGATGTAATGCGAAAACACGACACATTTTATCTGACGTATTGTCGTATTTATTCTGTCGTATTTTCGTTCCTTCGCCGAAAAGATTAGAAAAAACGAAAAAGCGAAGATACGACAAACTGTGGATTTGTCGTGCGGTTGTTTTTTAATCTTCGCGGCGAAGAAACGAAAATACGACATGGCGTAAATCAGCCACCATAGAAAATAGTCAGTATAACATGTATTTAAGATTCATCATTATTTCGCGAGTCGACGTACTACGCTAGTTTGGATCTACAGGTATAATATTATATGCCTTTACAAGGACGGTGACTTAAATAGAGTTATAATTTGATATGAGATTTAATACCTCACGTAATAATACTAATTTACTATAATCATGATTATAAAACAATACCTGTACATGTATCAGTATTTTAAAAGTCTAATCAACTCACATATTTAGGCATTCTCACTAAAATCAATGTCACGATTCGGAGAGATAGAAGTTTATGTACATAAATATAGCTAAATTATGTTTTATATGGTAGATAAATTGAAAAAAAAATCGGAATTACGACTATATTTAAATAAAGCCAGGCAAGAATGAGGAGTGAGGGTATAGACGATTGACCGTAGTTTAATACTCTACGATGACCTATCCTGGCCATCATGGCGAAACCACGATAACAGTATGTGTGGACGTGACCTTACAGTACGAAGTCGAGAGAATACAAGGATGTGATTTTGTTTTGTTTGGAATTAATGAGGGTCCTTCCGCTCCATAAGGATGAATTATGTGCAGACCCCAGGATGTGACTCTTTATCCCTTTAAAGATTGGGTTTTGAGACTAAATTGAGTCAAATTTTGAAAATTTCCTGATAATATAATTAATTTCTGGATAGTTTCTTATACACCAAGAATGTGTTTTTGTTATTGCCAAAGGCATGCAAGGATGTAATTATACACGTGTGTTTTATTGTTTTATTCAGGGTCTATAGTCACGATATTTAAACTAAACAACAACTAAACAAAGTAAATACTTCCTCAAATCCTTCTGCCATAAAACAACCTGAACATAGGCTTCCTTAAATCCCTCTGCGCTTAAACAACCTGATCATCACGGACTTCCTAAATTCCTTCTGCGCTTAAACAACCTAAACATGGGCTTCCTAAAATCCTTTAAACTTCACGATGAATCTACGGTTTAGCCAAAACTCAAAATATTGCATTTAGTCCGGCCAACACCAAGGATGACCTTGCACGAAAGGATGTAGAGAATGTTATTCAATTTATTGGTAGACATGGTCTTACTGATTCCAAATCCGGTTGATGCCACTTTGTCATCCTTGGGCAACTCCTAGAATCCAAGATGGCGACCAAGATGTCGGCTAGAGGCTAAATAATACATAATAGCTTGTTTTATGCGCTGCGTGATGTCATTCAAATATTTGTCAGGCAAGAGATATCGGCGAAGAGCATGTGCTTGTTTATTTTATTATTAATTGTTGTGAAGGGTAGTTGAGTACTGGTTATAGACAAGGGTCCAGGAAAGCTAGGCTAGGTGCGCTGGACGCCGTAATGTAAATAAACAAGGACAAAATGATGAGTTGCTGTCACATATGTTTCATACAAAATCTAATTTCTTATAGCTAATAGCGTTTACCAGTGTCACTCTAGTCAGATAATAATTCAAATTGTTTTTTGCATTCAAAATATTTTTACTACTTAAAGAAATTTGATCGTTATAACCAAGCCTAGAGTTATTATTTGTAAAAACCGTGTGGTAATATAATATTGCATCCAAATAGATTTTGTTTAAAATCCATTCTTGCAAAATATATAACACGTCTGTGTTTCAATTGAATAACCCTCATTATCACGTGGTCTTTATGTGTAAGGCTATTCAAAACTTATATTTCTACTTAAAAGTTTGCATACACCCTTCCGACAATGAATAAGTTTGTTATCTTAGCGTTTATTGGTCGATTATTTCGAAAGTTTACTTCCGTGTTGCTTTTCATTCAATGGAAATTTTAAAATAACGATCGCATAGTCCCATACTTTGTCTGGCGAGTATGCAAATATGTTTTGTATAAGTTTTATAAAACCGCAATACATATTGCGAGTAATTGTATATACATGTATCATGTTAATTTTTTAATGAATAATGTTGACAATAATGCTAGAATGCAAGCACGAGTGCATTGCAAGTGAAACAAGACAATTCTAAATTTTCTACTTTGCCATATTTTTGTAATTGATGAACCCCTTAAAGCCACCATCTTGCACAGGGTAACACTATTTGCTAATTCATGAGCTAGACAATGGGTTCTAATAGCAGTGTATACGCTTATAGAATTGATATTTAATTTCTCTCTATCCTTGTACATGTAAATAACAAAACAAATTATACTACAAATTTTGATGGAAATGTGCGTTTGAAATTTCTCCTTTTTGATCAATGGATAGAGTATTTACAATGAAATAAAGAACGCTCATGATCCAGTTGTGATATCTGATATCAAGATCGAACTTGAAATCCTATTGCAATTTCCCTTAATTATTATCAAAATGTGTTACAATGTCAACAGAATTTCTTTCAATTGCTTTGGCATTCTCTTAGAACACCTTGAAAGACAATTGAACTTGTGCACAATACTTTCAATATCATTTGTCTTTTTCTTTGTTTATAACCTCCTTTTAGTACATATTTATTATTATTGAAGCGGCAAACATAAATGGAAAAGTGGTCGTTATTCTAAGTATATAAAATTTTCGTATCACAACTTATGTTGTTCAGTGAATTAAATATTATCAGAATAGTGTCTCTAAATTGCCATCTTAGAAACAATTTGCTTCTAGAGTCAACTGACAAGCTAGTATCATTATTTAATATGCGCAAGACCAAGAAATATAAAAACCTAAACACGTCGCTGTATACTCATTACTGGGAGTCTATGTGACTTAATTTTCCAGCTCTTATCATTCATTTTGACCACCATATTGAATTCTTGAAGTTATTAAAGAATACCAGTATGGCATCAATCGGTTGCATTAATAAAAGTGGATTAACGACAAAATAAAATGCATTGAAATTATTTGGTATACCCCACTTTATGACTTAACTCATTGAGGTTGATATATACCCGACAGCCAGTTATTTACGCCATTCTAGCCGCCATCTTGGATTTTGGGAATTGTCCCATGATGCCAGTGTGGCATCAGCCAGTTATATAAACTCAGGTATAACTACAAAAATGCATTATTTTTTTTGATATGCCTGTGTGTACGATTTGGCTCATTGTGGTTGACATACATGACAAATGTGGCCTTTATAAGCCATTTTGTCCGCCATCTTGGATTGGAGAATAAAAGAAGGGTACCAAAATTGCATGAAATAATATTGCAGTAATGTTAGACTAATTTTAGCTCTTTTAATGATCAGACTGTGATAACGATGATTTTATTATAGATTCATCAGTTCTCATCCGCCATTTTGTCCGCCATCTTGAATTTTGGGAGTTGCCCAAGAGTGCCGAAGTGGCATCATCCAGTTTCGGAAACAACAGTGTCTTAGCTTCAAGAAAATGCAAAAACATTTTCTACATCCTTACATGCACGGTTCAGTCGAGTTTTGTAGTTTATATACCGGACTAATTGCTCTGTGTGCACTGATGAGGAAAAGGCAATATCTTGTACAAAATAGTTGATAATCACGAATAACACAGTTAGTCATATTGCATTCTTTATGTATTGTATACATTACATGTATTGTAACATGAGATGTTTCTTCGTACGCTGGTAAATCCCCATATACTTAACAAAGTTTACATCAAGCTTTTTTTTTATATCCAAGTCATACTTACACGCAGTTCTAAAAATATGGCTATTACAAATACAATTTATCTCAAAATTTAAATAAGACGATTCAAATCTATAAGAAGAATAAAAGTTTCTATTCATTGCGACTAAGTTGACTGTTTGCGGAATGAACTGGTGTTTTCCGTATTTAAAAGATCGTTAAAGGAGATTAATTGTAAAAAAGTTAGCTTTGCTTCGACGCAGTTGTTTTAAATACATGCAATAACTTGTGATATTTTCGTACAGAAAGACTTAGACTTCCGGGTTATTTCAATACTTATAAACATTTATGCGTTTTCATTTGTTATACAATGATCACGCGATTAAAACATTTTTACTTGTACCATTAAATGTTCCACTTCTGGATTTACTATTATAAGTGTCATCACAGATCAGTGAAAAACAATGGGTAATTGTGTATGCCAACAGACTTCTAGAGATACTCAAGCCGATCAATCATTTGACAATAGTAGCACTTGTCATCGCGATTTGGATTCTAACGACATTGGTATTGTTTGTAGGACACAAAATGTTCGAAGAAATAGAAATTCGCCCAATATTGAAGATGGGACTAGATCTGACAATGGAGATGATCAAATATTGTTCGAAGATTCAGCTAGTATACATGATGGAATACATACGCATATTGAAAGTTCAAATGAACTTCATTTATCTTCTGAGAGAGTTTTGAGTCCATTAATTGAACGTCAAATAAGCTTTAATAGTCTGGAGAGTTTACATGTAGAACCCAGACTTGAAGAAGAAACCAATCGTGAAAATTTGTCAAATGATTCATTTGTTAGTCACGTGACTACACTTAGTCGATATCGACTCTCATATTTTGATTCCTATGATCGTCAAAATGAACGAATCGCTCACACTAATGACAACAGCGCAGTAGATAATGACATACAGGAGTCGATCAATGAATCATTTGAGGCAATATTTGAAGGTGTAATGGCAGGCGATTATGACAACAGTGTAGTAGATAATGACATACAGCAGTCGATCAATGAATCAAATGAGGTAATACTTGTAGGTGTAATGGCAGGCGATTATGACTTTGATCCTGTTGGTGACAGTGATGATGATATTGATGACGTTGATATAATGTTTGTTGAGGACAACTCAGCGGACTCGAGTGATAAAAGGATATACTTTGATGGAAATTCTTGTGGAATTTGTGTTAGTGAATATGACGAGGAAAGTCGTAAACGTGTTACATTACCATGTGGTCACGTGTTATGTTCACATTGTGTTAGAAAAATAGCCAAAAGGAAACATTATCGGATCATGGAGTGTCCGATGGACAGAATTAAGCATTCCATTACAGTAAAGATAGCAGGTAAGAACGTCATCATTAAAGATATTTATAAAGTTCCTATTGATATAATGATACTTCATTATTGTGATCATAATTACATTTTACAAGCAAATCTGAGATAACTATGAAAGCATATAAGTACATCTTTAGAAAACTGTAATCCAGATAGGAACAGTAAGCATATGTATATGTGCATTTTCAGGATAATACACACTGAAAAAATATCATGAACATGCTTTTTAATGGATTGCTTTACAAAATGGGCGCGATTTGCTTTGGAAAAACATATCGCTGATCATTCTAAACACTTATTTTTTCGCCATGAACATTTATTTATCTCTGCGATGTATTTTGACCCTTATATCATGTCATAAGACTGCGCTAAATGTATCATTTTTGTTTTTGTTTATTTTAGTTTATTTGCAGTTTAATCAATATATTCACACGGTGAACAATTACAATCAATAAAGGAAACCAATATCTTCTTTTCGTCGGTTTCTCTTTCTATACAAATAATAAAATCACATAAGTAATGCATAAAGTAACTACCGCCTTTTTCCACGCAAACATCAACTGTATCATGTGAGTTTTGATCGTTAGCTACGATCACTTGCACAAAGAACAGTTAACAATTTGGTAAACAGCAAAACATAACTGCGCTGAGGTTCAAAGTCAACAATGACACGTTTAAGTGGTCATTTTCGGACAAAGACATGTAGTAGTTATTTTGTGCATTATTTTAATTTATTACCTGATGGCTTATATAAGTGTAATTCGATATTTTTAACTGTTTTCTGAGTGAACTGTTGACCGGTCAATAGTTTTGACTGTTTCCCGCGCGTGCTCTGACGTCACGTAATGACGTCACGTATTGACGTCACGAACTGTTACTGTACTTATGCAAAGGGAAGTAACTGCTATGGGATTTTAGACTTTACCAGACGCTTTAAACATGTCAAGTACTGTTAAAATAGTAATTGATCAGGTAATAAAACAGTTATTTTATGTGTGATTTAGGAACAGTCAAACGGTTGTCCCTCAATGTCAGGAATAGTGCTTTAAACTGTTTCCCTCGGCCTACGGCCTCGGGAAACAGTTCAAAACACTATTCCCTCCACCTCGGGCCAACAGTTTGACTGTTCCCTATCACACATGAAATAACTGTATAATGTCATAGTTTTGCCTGCTGCAAAAATATGACGAAAATCAAGAGCTTGGTTACATTCTAAAGGTCATTTGACTCTATACTCTATTGATAAACCGATAGCAAAGGAAAGTGAAGATGGTTTAAACATGTTTATCTTTTGCCAGAAAAATCTAAAATTTTAATACAAATTTATAGATTGCTGCCCCTGTCCCTTATGCATATATTTTTTTTCTGGTTTCGACTAGTTTAACCTTTGAAAATAAATAATTTTAAATGAATCAGTGTATATTATTTTCCTTCCAAAATCAACTAATTTGGTCTTAAGATAGCTCGAAAAAAACAAGTATACCCCTAGTTGTGTTATGTTAAATAAAATGTTTTTAATTTTATTCCAGGTAAAACAATTCCAGCACGAAGTGGAGATAACGGATATATTTTTACTGATCGGGAATTATACGTTCCATTTGTCGATTATCTATATACATAACTCGGTGGATTAAAAAACACGAGTTTAGTACAAATGATGAACTTATTTGGAGGTACCTTAGAAATTTATTTCAGACGAGATGCCCATTTCCGAAAACTTCGAAACCAATCTATTAAAAGACGGTGAACATTTTGTGTCCTACAAACAATACCAATGTCGATAGAATCCACAAAAACACAAAAATTCAGCCAAGCAATAAACAATTGCGCAGAGAATTCAAAACAAATAATTACATATCACAGGTTAATGAGGTCATTCGTGGAAAATAAAAGTAACATTTTAATACGAGGTTTGGTTCCTATCTTACTTTAGCTGGTTCCAAAATTTGACAAGAACTAGTAAATGTTGACCTTTTTGAAGTTTTATAAATCCTGAAACATGTATAGGTCGTTTAGGATATATATGGAGACAAATCTACAGTCCGTACAAAAAACCGATGTTTATGTAAATATTACAACTAACTTATCCAAGTCAGGGGGTGCTCAGGATAACAGTTAAATATACTAATATTAATATGTATTCATGATGTCTTGTTGGTGCAATGGTAAAGCGTTCTATCATTCAAGCATGATTGACAAAAGGGGTCGGTAGTTTATCTGCCGCACAAATTTTGTTTAACTTAACTATGCAATCTTAATTTTCATTACTGTCCTCCCTTTAAAATGGATTGGTTTATTTAAATGTTTACACAAACATAAAATGTTATTTTGTATTAATTATAATTGATTTTCTATGCAAAAAATGTCCCATGCTATCTTTAACGAGCTTTATCTCGAATTACGTTCGTATTTTGCAACTTCGCATCGTATTAAAGGGATTAGTAGGAAAATGTTCAGTTCCAATTTTCCTGATTATATTTTTATAATTGTGATTGAAACTGGCATATTACTTGGCAATATATTTTTATATTTTCTCTTTATATTTAGAGTGTTTCCTAGCTTGACCCACGTGTATCAGGATAGCTAAAATAGATTATTGTTAAAATATGCAATTACTGATGAGAAGATACAAGAGCTTGTTATTGTGCAGCATTAGTATAATTCTATTAAAATATATCCTAACCGCCTAAGAATGTTAATCAAAGCACTGGAGTGCTGGAGGAACGATGTCCTGAACTTATTTTTTTATTAAAGAATATATAATTATGTCAAAATATGAATATTATCTATAAAAAATGTATTAAAGACACAACTTATAAATCTTGGACATCTAAAGAAAATTGTAGTATAGTGGTTACATCATAATAGCAGTGAAAATTTCAAGTATTACATGTTTCATGACTTTTTTCGTGTTTGCTAGCAAGTGAAATAAATTGAGGCCCATGCATAGTTATTGACTATGTTACAAGTACTGTATAAAATATAAATTTATGAATATCTCTGACAAAATTGAGTAAGTAAATTGCTTTTGCAGCACCTGGTTCCAAACTGTTTGTCATTCAGACAATATTTCCGCCATTTTTTTAAACAATGGATAAAAGATTAATTTAGCAGACAGCATTTAATTGAGCTACATTTGAACTAGGTTCATGTACTCATTGCAGGGCCTCAATTATTATGTCCATTCTACGTGACACACTGAAATTCTACCGTTATATCTAGCCACGAAAAAGCATGCAATACATGTGTCAAAATTTATGATAAGTTGTGTCTTTAAGTATCAATTAACAGAATTTAACAAGATCATAGCACTAGACTTCTCAAGTGGTTTGCTCATGGCAAGGTTCATCTTACTTTATCAAACAAAATAAACCAGTCAAAGAATTAATTTTCATCAACACTATATAGGGTCATGTACAGTAACCATCTCACCAAACTAAAGATTATTCTGGACTATTTTCTTAAACCACAAGAAGCTGACAACTTCTCATTTTGTGCATGTAATGTGATATTAAAATCAAGTTTTCATACACTGATATAACCTGCTTGACCAGGGATCTACTGATTATTGATTTATTTATGTAATTCTGTTAATTTATGCCATAATTAGGCTTTCAAACAGGTAAACATTCGGAAAAAAGTCTTATATCATGTTATACAAAGTAGTGTGTATGTGGTGTGTACACGAACATCTAATGACATTTTCTATGACAATTTCCAACGCGTTTTACGATCTAATTATTGATTAATTTATGTAATTCTGTTAATTTATACCACAATTAGGGTTTAAAACAGGTAAACAATCGAAAATAAGTCTTATATCATGTTATACAAAGTGGTGTGTGTGGTGTGTGTGTGTGGTGTGTGGTTTTTCGTGTCAAACCGTGTTTTAGATATGCACAGAACGGTGAGCACAAAAACTACCAAAATCGTCCTTAATGTATTGGTATAAGTTACATAATATAATACGATCATTTTATATTGTTTATTACTATCGAATGACGTAATTATGCTACGCATATAACATGCATTGTCAAAAAAATCATAGGCACTTTTTACTCCAACAAGTAACCATTGCAGTTGTCACGGGTTGAGTTGTCTACGGGTTGAGTTGTCCCGTCTCCATTGCAAGATTTGTATGTCCTAAGAGTAACCTCCCTTTTCCTGAAGAGTTTCAAGAACGACAACACAAGCCAGCGTTGTATTACATTTAAATGAGATGTTAATGAGTTTCACGCTTGAACTACGCCTCTTTGTCTATGTTGAAAATTGTTGAAGCGTGAAAAGAGTAATCTTATACTTTCTTGTTACCATTGGAACGATGCTAAATTAGCATCGTTCCAAAAAGACAAGAAACGACCAATGAAAATTTTTAACTTCAGCAAATACGACATATTACAAATCTATAAATAGCTTGGTGATTCCCTCAGAATCCTTCTTTCGTTTTCAACAATGTCTATCCACATGTTTTAATTCGTTCCGTTGAATGTTATACTTTTGGCACAGTCATTTGCTTGTATATCTCTTTAAAGTGTTTTAAAAACAATGAAATGAAGGCACGATGACTCTAACTGACAACCATATATTCGTGTATTAAATCTGTTTTCGTCGTGGAGGTAATTAATCTAGTCAGTTTTCAGTTGCTTCATTTCACTTTCTTTATACTGAACTAAGCTAGATAGTTTAGATTGGGAAAGTTATTAAGTTAGGAAGGAAGTACATTTTGAATTGTGTAAGTATTTTGATTAAACTATTTACACGAAGGAACAAAATCAAAGCACTGGAAGTAATTAAATTATAAACTAGAGTTAATACGTTACGTCAAACGATTGTAAAGAGGTATAGTCGTCAGCTATTTGGATAATTAACAAGTTAATACTCTGGAAATTGTCAATAATATTGTAACATCCGGATTACCTGACACAAAGCTCTAACTCTTAGGAACAGAATTTATTTAACTCATGTTCGTGATTTTTTCTAACATAATTAGATAAAAACATCTTTAAAATGTTACCGTGTCCTAATTTCAATACATCCTCCTTGACATTCTTTATACATGCACACTAGGTTATCCTCGGATATCTAGGTTGCGCAAAATGGTTAATAATTTCAAGGCAAGTTAAACATCTTAAACCTCTTACCATTCAAGATAGCTCAAGTTAAAAAACAAGTTTACGTTGATTTAAGTCCAAGTATTAAAGAATGAAGAATCTGGTATGGAAGAAAAGTTTTGATTTCTTTATGTCACTTAAGAAACCTAAATATGCGACACAACCTTGACATTGAGTTAAATTTCTGTCAATAAAACATTCAAAATTACGATAATTTACCGTATTGATGTAGATTTTTGTCCAACATATGAAAGGTGGTGCAACAGTTCCGGATCATATCTGATTTAACAAAACGACGTAGATACCATATCAAAGTGACGACTTAATTCAACACACCAGTTCTCTGAAATACATAAAATTATGTATACATGTATATAGGACCAACCTACTGCAACATGAACCTCAGAAGGTGTGTTTTTTTTTAAATTCTTTTTACAGTCAAAGCCACGTAATTGTGGGAAGTTTACATAGTGACCATTCATTCAGACACCAACCTTCCGTAAGCATGAGTCTACTTCCTTACATAAAAAATGTCTGTAGCTTGATTCGAATCTTCGCCAATGCAGTGAGAGGTTACACTGCAGGAGCGGTTGTCTAGAGTTAGGACGCGCGCTTAGGGGTTGGAGAGGTCCCGAGTTCGAACCCCAACGGAGGCACTGCTTATTTCGTCGAGCAAGAAATTTACCTACAATTGTACTACTCCTCCCAGGTATAAATAAGTACTATGAGGGATCACTTGCCTGAAGTTCTAACGATCTAGGATTATCGTACAAAATTTAGTCAGCCGAACATAATGGAAGCAGACGTTAAACCGCACTTTATTTTTATAACATTTTTTACATGATAGGTTATCTTAACCACTCGACCACAAAGGTGTGAACTAATGAATAAGAACAAAAAATACTAAAATTTGCAAAATGGCGTGTATGTATCAATGTAGAGGTAATCGCAGGTAAATGTCTTGCTCAAAGATATTAGCAGCACCGTTGCATGGCGGGATTTGAACAACAAGTGAACAAATGATATTTCTAATCATCTCAGTATCATGTCCAAATATTAAGACCATGTCGCTATTAAGACCATCTATTGTATGGTCGGTCTATTTGGTGGAATTTTACTGTATAATAATCGTCGTTCTTGGAAGGCAATATATACAAGCATCAAGATTTGAGCATTTGTTGTCGACACCGGTTGCTTTCAGCCAATAAAAACGATTCATTTTAGGTCACATAAGAAAATGGCCGACAGAAAGTAAAATGGGGTGCGTGAATGGACTCATCTCCGCCATGATTTTGACGGGTTACGTCATGTATGTATTACCTTCAATATATGAACGCAGTCGCAGTCGGGCAAGTCTAATAATAAATATCGATCATATTCGGGACGGTCTAAAACACTATCGCGGCACTGACACCATACACAAAGAACGAAATTACTGACGAATCTTCTAACACCAACGATACAGATGAATCCTTCTGTTTTCATGTGGTCAGTTTTACATATTCTTGATCACGAACAGGGCGCGCTAAAAATTAATTAATTACGCGGAGATTGTTTTACCGGGAAGCAATATTTACAATGTTTTCACTCAGTGGTGAAGATGCATACACGGTTAAATTTCAATGATTTTTAGAAATGCTATTACTCGTTACACTCGTACAACCAGCAAAAAATAAAATAATAGCAATTTGTACATCACTTACCCGTCTAGTGTGTTGATAATAAATTATGTTGTATAGATAATTCAGTTAAGAAGAAACAAATGTATATTCTAACTTAATCTGTGGCGTCCATGAAATAAGGTTCTAATTTCTTAATTTATATTTAATTAAATACAAAGTCACGATGCTATGTAACGTGCTTAGGAATAAACATGTCATATGTATTAGTAATGTTATATAAGTTTTTGTACATCGTGTTTACTGTGTCAGCTGGTGAATCCTATATACATGTATAGGTCTGTAAATATTAAGTGTTATATTTCATGACAAGCATTAATAGCTGCACATTTTGTTAATCATTTTATAGGATTATATCGAGATATATATTTATTGTAATTAAAAAATACGGCATGAATTCCGACTTGACTATAATTAAACAGAATAAACGAGATGTATACAGTTTGTATAGAAGGTCATTTGTATCAAGCAGTCTTGTTGTCAACACACAATACATGAACATATCATAGTTAATTCCGTTTTAACATTTTCGATTAAGAACCGCCATTCATCTGCTTAAATATAGATAACAAGTTATGTAACCTCTGACCCGTTTCTGTTCTTTTCGTACATTCAACTGGATCCCCGATGGGCTAAAAATAGGCACGTCAGCATTTTTCCACTGTCTAAAAATAGATCATATACACGTGGTGTAGAAAATCATGATCGGCTGATTCGCATTTTTCTGCGGGCAGTATCAGCGTCATGATCCTTCGTTATAAAGTTCGTGAATTTTAGACCCCCGCAAGTCCTCTTTTTAATGATACCGTCAAATGTTGCCCTGTTAAATCCATGTGCGGACAGCGCAATCGGCGCTATGAATTTGATTGGAAACATGCAGACAACTCCGACATTCATGATTTATGATTCACAACGGATACATGCACGTACATTTTAATTGAATATTTCGATATGTCAATAAAATATTATAAACTAACTAAACTATTTCTACCTACACTACAATGTTTCACTCTAAACATTGTTTTAATGAGCATTTTTGGTCGAAAAGTTTACCTGATCACCCTGTATAAAGTTTTATACATTTTGAAAGTCATGTGGTGCAAACATACACTTATACGGCCCTTTGCTTTAAGTATTTCTTTTCAAAACAAATTCTTTTTTTTTATTCAAGTATACTCCATACTAGTATAGCAACTATTTGATATACATGTAATCTCTTTGAGTATCCGTTTTAATATAGCAACCCAGATTGCTGCTTGTTACTATTGTTTGTTTTTCTTGTAATCCACTGATATTTATTGTTTATATTGATTAAATGTATTTATATGTAAAATTGAAATTGTTATGTTAGATGACCTCCTAGTAAATAAGCCTCGTGCTTTAGGAGTGTTCATCTTTAAATAAAGATATTATTATTATTATAATTATTATAATGCTAATTATTATTATTATTATTATCATTATTTACAGATTGCCAGCTCTATGATACTCTAATTTATGTATAGTTTACATAGTTTACAAAGTTATAGCACTATACATGTACACGAAAGGTAACGCAATAGTCAACTATTTGAACATGAAACTGGGCCTGTTGTTGATGTTGCCGTTGATAGTAAAATAATGATGATAACGGTGACAGTTGTGACTGGAGTATAGCTGTGCTTACAATGATAAAAATTGATGATGATGATAATGATTGTGTTTGTCCACTTGATGTTGATTATGATGATGAAAAATTTTTAACACCGTTAGTGAATAATGAAAAACAACAACAATGACGATGAAAACAGCAACAACATTAGCAGCAACAACTATTATTTAGCTAAAGATTTTCAGCGAACCCGTGTCTATACTGTTAAAAAGCGGCTTATAAAGTTTTGAAAGCCAGCAATAATTTAACTGTAGCTGAGCAATAGTAAAATGAATTCTATTAGAAAACAACTCGCCGTTATTTTAACCTTTCATATCTGATTTATGTAACTAATTGCGTAACCTGCGTTCTTTAAATTATTGACGCCCTTCCTGGACGACGACGTATTCAATTATCAAGATTTGAACATTTTAAAGTCGACGCCAGTTCGCTTAAGCCTATCAAGACGGTTCATATTAGATCACATGATATGAAAATGAACGTCAAAAAGTCTAACATGGACTCTTCGTCCGTCATGCTTTAGTCAGGTTACCTGCCCCGTGTACAGTAACTCAACCTATGCAATACTCAACTCAAAGTTGGGACAACTCAATCCGTTAGTAGGAGATTGAGTTGTCACGGGTTGAGTTGTCTATGGGTTGAGTTGTTCCGACATTTCCGTTACGGAAAGTTTTGGAGCGTTCAAGGTAACTGAACACGCTGATGTTCCATTATCAATATACGAACGCAGTACCAGTTTTAAGGTTCTTACAATATAAGCTAAGGAAATTGCAGAACTAATTGTTACATATCATTTTTTTAGAGAATATTTCCTTAATAAGAGTATTTATGTTTTCTTTTTACAATTCGGACTTCATTGAAAAAAAATGCAAACTTATTTCCCATTCGGAACTACCTCGGCGATCTTCTACGCAGATAAACCTCGGACATCATCTGGCGAAAAAGTAGATCTAAAATGTTTCTGCAGAAAATGTGAATTCGGTTTCTGAGGTAAAATAGTCGGAACTACTCAGAAGTACGACGTGTGGGACATTGTACAGATGAAATATTGAAATAAAGCGTGTAACAATGTTAATATTATTAAGTGTTGACATGAAAATGAGAGATGGTCGTGTTTTAATGTATATGCAGACAATTCATGACCGTTTTCTATAATTAAGACTTCTGAATGTTGTTTTGAAGCTAATTAGTAAAATAGCATACAGGTTGTTAGATAATATTGACTTTACTCTTCCATGTATAAACAATAATAGAAGTACTTGTCAGGAAGTTAATCACCGGGCCTTATAACCTGGTTGTATTCCTACTACATTTGTACTTCTGATTTCCGAGGTATATCTTCGTCTAGGTGATCGCCGAGGCTGTTCCGAATGCTTAGTTTCCCCCGTTTTCGGGTGAGTCTAATACAAAATATCGATCATATCCACTGACGCAGACACTGACGTACACAAAAAAGGAAAATACTGACGGATCTACTGACATCAAAACTAAAGAAGGATTATTAGACCACGAATGATTGTAATCCTATTATATATAACATTCAGGTGATAATACGATACTGTTTTTTTGTAAATATAAATATATTGCTTAAATTAGCACCCAATAAACATGTTTATCAAATATATAAAAAGAACTAGAATATTTTGGAATTAAATTAAGTAATCAGACATAAAAAAACAGATAAAATATGTATAGAATAAACATAACGATATAAATTTAGATATTAATATAAATGAATACATTAATCAGAGTAAAGATTCTACTGAGAACTATACCATAATTAATTAGTCATGATCCTTCTTCGCGTATGATGTCAGTAGACTTTTAGTTAAACCTTCTACTTATATACTCGTAAGTTACTTCCAGTGGATTTTAAACGGAAACATAAAATTATTAATAAGTCACGAATCGATGATCCTTTTTTGTGTGTCATTAGATTTTAGTGGAACCCTCTCTTTTCATATGGTCAGCTTTATGTCGGCTTAATAGCTATTCATAGCTAATGTTAACTGTTGTATACAGTATAACCTGCATTAACAGCCACCTGTAATAAGCGGTCACCTGCTGTAAGCAGCCAATCTGGCTTCCTCCCAATGATAATCACTCTATTTTGCGCCTGTTATAAGCAGCCACCTGCTGTCTGTGGCCAGTGGTCACCCATTCTCTTACATATTCACCAATTTACCGGTATTAAGTGGTCACGGTCATTTAAATTTTAAAATTAACAAAGTGTCACCATCATTGTATAATGGTCCAGATGAGTAAAAACCCACCCAGTTAAGTATTTAAACAGTCAAAATTTATCAACAAAGTGTCATCACATAAATTAAGACTTCCAATATACAACTGACAAAATCACTTGTGCCCTTTTTGGAGATCATTTAATATGAAACTGCAAAATTAATTATCTTAAATAAGATTGGACAAATCAAATACATAATATATAGCTTATATTTTAATATTCGTTAAAATTTTTAATAAGTTTTGAATTGATTAAATTGTGTTTTTTTTTTAATTTTAAATTAGTATTTACATAGATTTTATGGCTAAGGTGAGTATAAAAAATCACTCACTGCTGCTGGCTAATCAAAGTATTTTTATCTGAACCTGGATTAAGTGGTCACCTGCTGTAAGCAGACAATCTAGTCACTTCCCTTCAATGGCTGCTGAATGCAGGTTATACTGTATAATAACGACTATAAATAAAAGTTTGTATCTTGTATATTACATATCCTTAATCACGAACAGGGCACACCAATAGCTAATAATTTATGCAAAGACTGGTTTATCGTAGAGCAATATCTATAGTGTTTTTACTCAATTAAAAAGGCGCCATACACGGCTAAACAGCGATTTCAAGCATTATTTGAAATGCTAATACCAGTCTATTTATTTAAGTACACCTGTCCGGGCCTCTAATCTAAGGGAGGTAATTCAATGTGTTTTATATATACCAATGTCAAAGGTAGGATTAATATCGAATATGAATGGCAAGTTATGTCGCATCGACGCAATTATGAATAAATCGATTGAATCTTAATGATAGGCATATAATTTTAAAAACGTGTTTTATTTCAAAACAAAGTTATAAACTAAAACATGTAAATATATATCTATAAAATAACCTGTACATACCTTTATAATTATGTAGCCCTCACTGGTTGTTTCCCTTAGCTGCAAATAAAGAGGCCTGCATTGAAATCTTAGGGAACGTCCATCAAATATAACAAACAATGTGTATGTCTTGTTACTGTCTTGTAATGGACATTTTTCTCATGACAAAATGATCAGTATCATCTAAGATAATTGATAAACCTGTATGTGTTGTTTACGATAGCATTCCGAGAGGTTGTTGTGAAAGTGAAATTCTACCGGTTCCCTTTAAATACTAATTTATCTTACCTCGATTGAGAAACAAGTACTTCCAACCTTCATTAATCGCTTTCAAATCTCTTACCTGGTCCCTCAGAACTGAGCTATTAAGATAAAGTTGCTTGCTCAAGGTAACAACAGGATAGGTTTTGGATGAGATTCGAACCAACGCGGAGCTGGCAATTCATTGATTAGCAGTTCGACGTCGTAACTACTCAGCCACACCCGCTCCAAGGTCCCCTGTGCTTTGAGTACAATACCAACAATGCTCTTCAATAGTTCTTGGACATAAGCAAATTTTGAGAATTACTGCTTATGAATTAAATATAAGAAATTTGATTATTTAATTAAAACTTATTTATGCCTCTAATTAATTTTGTCAGATGATTGTAAGGTAAATGTATATTGGGTTATTATAAAACGGACTTTATCTAAGTACTTTTTGGAGGCACAGTGCATTTCATTATACATTTGTCATCTCTAAATTTCCGTACATTTTATACAGATAAAAAAGTTAGAACGGTTTGAATCAAGTAGACTCGAAATGCATTCGCTAATAAAGTGACAATACTTACAGTATGCGCTATTACAAAATATATGTCTTGTTATGGTCAAACCCGAGGCCTTTTACTATGTTCATATTTCGATCTCATCGAATTTCTTTTACACAGTAGATTAGTTTCGTGCAAAGAGCATCTTGCTTTAAAAGTAAATGTTAAGTTGTGATTTATTCAAGTACTTGACTTAAAACCTAAATCATAACAACTTAATATTCATTAATGAAATAAGATATTTAGCCTACAATCCGCAATATTAGCAGCGATTTTGGTAACGACTGTTAGCGAACGTTACGGGTACGACAACACAACCCGTAGACTACTCAACCCGTGGATAACTCAAGCCAAAGTTGGGACAACTCAAACCGTTAGTGAGGTATTGAATTTCTCGGGTTGAGTTGTCTTTGGGTTGAGTTGTCGCGATCCTAACGTTACGGAAAGTTTCGGAACGTTCGGGGTAATTGAACACGCTGCTGTTGTCCTGTATGTGTTACACGACTCTAGGCTACGAGTGGGTCTCAGTCGAATCTAGTGTTGCGAAGGGGTTGTTAGTTTGAGTCTTATCAGGACTGGTTATACCCTTCCATGAAAATTGACAGTAATATTTTTTTCTCTCTAATTAATAAGAATTAAGAAATAGGCAGATGTCGTCGGCCTTTGGAACGGTAACTAAGTACTGTTGAAGAAATTGTTCATTAAAACTTTTAAAGTTCTAACAAAGCGCGTTAAATACAATCAAGATATTTTTGCTCAAACTACAAAGAAAAAAAGGTACACAAAGTATTGAAATGGTTTTTTTCATTGTAATTGATAGTTACTTGTATATTACATTATTGTCTTACTTTAATGTATAAGTAACAAAAGAAGTATTAGTTTTGTGTCTTTGAATAAATTAATCTGTCCTTTAATAAAGAACTGCAATGAAATTATGTTCAGGTGTAATTTAGTCCGTGTGATCTATTTAAGCTTACCTGAGCGAATGCACATGATGAGCTATTGTGATCGCTGGATGTCCGGCGTCTGTCGTTTGTCTTTTGCTGTACACATTTGCATTGAGTATGACATAGATGCTGTACTTTTCGTTGGATCATTATGAAACTTTGTCAGAATCTTTGGCTAAAATAAAGTCTAGGTTTGGATAGTATATGGGTCATCAAGATCCAAAAACTAGGTCATGGATTTAAATCTGAGGAAAACCTTGTGTAAGCGATAGGAGCTGCAAATTTTCACTCAAAATGTTTCTCTTGATGAGCTCTTTTTTGGATTTGTTTATGAGTCATCTGGGTCAAAAAGTAGGTCACATGGGTCAAATCTTAGAAAAATCTTATATATAATCATTAATATAGGGGCTATATATTCAATCCGAGTGTCTAATATTTGGTCAGAACGTTTGTCTTGATATAATCTAGAATGTAACTGTGTATGGGTCATCCAGGTTTAAAAAATAGGTCACATGGCATATTCGTAGACGACCTTCTGTGGAGCTAAAACAATGAACATTAGATAATTTTGTTTGCAGATTAATTCTTTGACCGTGGATCTTGGCCTTAAGTTAACTTACTAATGTACTTCCTGATTTCCAATGTTTCTGTGCAATGATTTTCTGGTGAGCGATATAGGGCAATCTTAGCCCTCTTGTTTTATCATAGACTCTGGATGCCATGTTTATGTAGCATTTATTAAGTATAATGTGTATAATATTTGTTTAAACGATGTAACAAAGTTCAATTACTAAATAAAATCATCTAAACTATTCAAAGATATAACAGCCCAACTCGCAGTCAGATCTATAAATACAACATTAAACAATCGTCAGTTGATGTGCCGCCATCTTGGAACTACTTTCAAGAATAAGGATGGCCGAATTCTTAAAATAAATGTACAACGAGACTCGAAGTACATTCTATCTTAAGAAGCATTGCCTGAGCACTTAACGAACACATGAGAAGCTAAGTCTTTCTGACGCTTGGTAAATCCCTATTTGAAGTTAAGCTCGGATATTCTTCCGCATGTTTTGAATTTATCACTTGCTTCAGAAGTTGTTCACTGGTATCAACTTTGTCTTCTAAAATAAAAGAAAAAAGATAAGGATGATTAACATAGTGTCATAACATGAAAGATACAGGTACTGATATTTTATTATCATTCAATGAAAATGCAGTGCCGTTCAAAGGCTTCAAACACTTCATCTATTGTAAACAACAAGGGCATAGTTAAATTCCTTGAGCATGAAACTAAACCCCGATTGCTTCACTCTACCCAGGCATGAATGGGTACCTGGGAGAGGCGATATAATTCCGTTGCGTCAATGTATCAACTGAATTAAGCGGAGTTAAAGATTTTCCCGGTGAGATAGATAGATAGATACCAGTAGCCCGATGACCAAGAATAATAGCTATAATGTTGGTGAATGTGCTAAAACATGAAACTTAGTCCAAAATTCAATTACTATAAGTACCTTCTTTTTCCTTAAATTCGTCAGTTGCTGAGGTATGGTCGTATCCAAATCGTACAAGACAAACATTGGCTAGCATGTATATACCACAAATACCAAGGGAGAAAAAACCGTAAAATCTAAATGTCCAGACAGGACCAAGTCCAGTTGAACGATCATACAATCTACCAGTAATAATGTTTCCTATACCTCTACCTGTAAAATACACAAAAAAATATTTAGATTTGAGGATAAAATACAAGTTCTTGGGATTTCTGTGAGACATGAGCCCCATATTACATTGTTTGAAAAATCTTACGATAATACGTACATCACTACAATTAATAGGAAATTACAACTACAATAAGTAGGACAGTAGATAATACAGTCCCGGAACGAGAAATCGATGTGTACCATTTATAATGTTGAACCATTTTGCTGCACAATATGCACAGCAATTAGTCCCCTGTAATAGTGTTAGAAACATACCAGTACCGAATGAAAAGCTCATTGCGTATGATATGTTCAAGTCATGTAAATATAAATATAGTCGGCTTAAATGTCCCACAACGTATACTGCTATGTCAAACGTTACGATGCGTTTCAATCATTATTTTTCACTCTGTGTACCTAAAGGCAAACATTTTACATCACATATGATGCGAAGTTGCATAAATACATACCAAGGTCACGCTAACACTATACAAGAAGAGCGAAATAATAGTGAGTACGATGTATTGCATTCTGCGCCATTTTTTAGAGTAAGCACGACTTTGCATTGTGTCCTCATGTTCGCCATTAGGTTGATAGAACATAAGCACGAAATTCCATTGCTTCAACAAGATTAAAGATTACACTGCAGGGGTGGGTCCAGGTTTTTTCTGGGGGTCAAACTTTTTAGTGGGGGTCCAAACTTTTGAACCACAATCACATTATATTCTGTTTGAATAATAACACAACATATCAATAATTAACATAACCATTAGATCTATATAAACTGAAGGGCTAGCGAAGCGAGCCGGAGAAAAATTTCTTCAAGCTACTTAAAAATGGCTTACAGTTCACAAATACACTTATGGACGGGTATATTTTGGTAATTTCAGGGGGTTCCGGGGTTATTATTGTAATTTTTTGGTAAAAAAATGTACTCACCAAACCCATAGTACAATCCTCCCAGAAGACCTTGTATTGTTGACGACATACCTTCCGGTGCTATTATATTACAATAAGAAGTAGCTGATGCAAACATTAATCCGAATGTCACACTGTGCAATGGTTCTATCAGCAGTACGTACCATGGGTTCACCAAATACGAATAGAAAAAGAAACGCAGCGCGTATGCAAATAAAGCTATGTATAGACATTTTGTATGTCCAATGTGCTCTATAACATATCCAGAACCGAAGAATGCAACCATTTCTGGAATACACTGTGCTAGAATACTTAAACCAAGCACGCTTTGTGTGCTCCCGAGTTCTTGTAGATACCAAAACAGAAATGTTGTTATAACTGACTTCATTATCCCAATACAAAGTATCACCGATAGAAACAGTACTATCTTGGGATATTTTAATACAATCTTTATGTGGCTTATCATATGTGAACACTGTACATCCTCTTTGACGTCAAGAAAATGAACAATGATACAAGTCACAAATCCTAACGCTAAATAGACATAAAAAGAAAAGGAATAATCTATTCCAATTCTGGATTTACTTAAACTATCCATAACAAACGAGGATGTAACAGCAAACATTCCACAACCTAATGTTCCAAATAATCTTTGTTTACCCCATTCATTTCGTCGACTACCTAATGTAGCATAAGCCAGGGCATCCATTAAACTGGTAACTGGTGAAACAGCAATATAAGAAAACAGGAATATCACCAGTGTCAACCAGAAAGTTCTATCATAGCTTGGTCGTATTACACATTGACCATTGAGGGTAGATATGTTGTTACTACTGAATATGGTTTTGTTGTCACATAGATGCTGACAGACTGAAGTTCGTATTGTTTCTGTTAATGCGTTCATAGAAACAATGTTAAAACTTGTCACATTGTATGCTGCATGTTCCGTGTGTACATTTTCATTCAACATATTTTGTAACATCACTCTACAATTGCTCCCTTTATCAAAACATACCATCAAGTCATCCATTTCATTTTGTCCTAATGTCTGATTTATGTTTGTCAAATTCAGTTGATCATTAGTCAAATCGTTACAACGTTCTTGGCATTCTGCAATGTCAACATTACCATTTCCACGGTGAGCAAACATCGCATCAGCAAAGCTTCTACAATTTGAATTGTTGACATAAACATCGTTTAGATTGTTTTGAAGATGATCAACTTTACAATCAAGAAGTGTTCCACCATCTTTGAAGTGTTGATCGAATTGTAAGCTATGGTTACCGCCATTTTCCATGTCACATGTTTTAGAAGGTACAAACAATAAAAGACAATGCAGGACACCACTAAGAAGTAAACATACGGTAAATGTCAGAATGTGTTTACGTATTTTGTCCGCTAATGCTCCTATTAAAGGACATATTAAGAAAGCTATGAATGGTAGAAGACCAAATATGATCCCAGTCTCTGTTGAAGAAAGCCCAAGTTGTTTTACAAATACTGGCAAGAATGGGTTTAGATTTCCATTTGCTGTAACAGAAAAAAGACAATATTCATATATCATTTTTAAAATTCCGTGGTTACAGTACGACTATTGTTTTATTAATGTTTCACATCGTTAAGCTCTTTTTGCACATAATTGCACATTCGACATTTTTTGTACCATTTTAGCTGAACTCATCTGGAATGTTTATTAATGACTATGTGATCAATGCATGGTACGCAAATAAAGGGCACTCAAAATAAAGTCACCATTAAATAGGTCAGATAAGAAAATAAGAAGAGATATTGTCCTCAATAAAGGACAGCAATTATAAGTTATGCTCTACAAAATGTGTAATCTCATGAAAATGAGTGGTTTGAGAATACATGATATTAATAAGTAAAAAAAAATTTCATGAAGCAAAACACAATCCATACAGCGTGTTCAGTTACCGCGAACGTTACAGAACGTTACATAACGATACATTCGGAAATCCTCGGACATTCGCTGCGAATAACCTAATCTAATACACAAATATGCGATCGTTAAGGCAATGAGTGATGTTTCAAAATTTACGGACTAAAAACGAAACATCACTCAATGCCTACACGATCATATATTTGTATACTTCAACACCGGTAGTTTCAAAATAGCGTCTAAATATGTCCGAGAATATTCGCAGCGAATGGCCGAGGAGTTCCGAATTTATCGTTATGTAACGTTCTGTAACGTTCGCAGTAACTGAACACGCTACTGATCTTGCAAGACAAACGCTGAAAAAATGTTCAAAAGTATTCACAACACGCCCTGTCCTGTTTTACCATTACTTGTAGTTTATAAAAATAAAACCCAAACTTTTGAATTATCCAATTATAAAAGTAGCAAAATATTTAAAGAGACAGAGACTTATTTATAACAGATAATTATGCATGTATGTGTTTATCGAGTATAGTTATATAGGGCCGGGTGAATTTTCTATTAATATTACTTAGTTCTTCATGTACAAGTATTTATATACAATGTGTTATAATTCAGTTCTAAAATGATTTGGATCGTATAGGTCGTTTGCGTTAACGCTGGACCCCTAAAATCATGAAATATCTCAATAACTAACGGATGGAATTAACTCAAAATTTGTATGTGATAAAAACTAGCATTTTCCTTCTCAAATCCAAAAATTCAGAATTTTTCTTTAATTACATAACATACTTCCCATAGACATGCAATGCAAATTTTGAAGCCAAAAAGCGACTTTTGTTAAATGGGTATGTGCCATAATCAGAACAGCCACATAACAGTAGATACAAAATAATAGCTAAATATGAGGCCCGGTTAGAAATTTTATTTGATAAAGTATAACAGTATATACAAACTCAAATATTATCATCACTGTCGTCTGCATCGTCAAAACCTGTACAAATTCAACGCGTACGATTTTTAAGACGGGCCTCTGCTTTACAATTCAGTAGACCGTCGAGTGTTTATTTAAGCGACAAATTTACAGTAAACGCACGGGACATTGTATCAATACACTGGAAGTATGACAATGTTATAATCAGAACAGCTTATTTTACCTCCCGCCGGATTTTTGATAAAAAATTCCAAATATTTTGCATTGTACCCTATGGAAAACTTTTTCATTTATGTATTAAAAAATCTGAAAATTTAAATCCTAGAAGGAAAAATTGAAAAAAGATTGTATCGAAATTTTTAGCAAAATCGCTTTTATAGTTTATAAGATATTTACGGCAAATAGGGGTCCAGCATTAACGCAAACGACCTATACTCAATGTTCACAAAACATGAGCATAGTGTGTTCACAGGAGCTTTACATTCTTATCGTAGTTTAAGAAATCCCTCCTGGTGGTTTTTATTTTAAGAAGAAGGGATTTGTTTCTAATTACGATACAGAAGGTAAAGAAATTGACACCTTTATAGTGGAACTGAAATGTAGAAAGCAAAGTTGTTTGAACTGTTTATTCAGTTTTAATGCATGCTTTTTGGTTGTACAACAGTATCATATTTGTTGTAACTGAATATATCTTCATACAGTGGCTTCAATTAAAACTTTACTCATTAACTTACTTTTTTATAGTTTCTCTGTATTTGTTCAAAATATAATGAAGTAAACAATGTGCGGGATTTTACTGGCATAAGATATTAGGTTTTAAACCTTTTAATCGAATACTAACGGGTGCACGTACATCAAATTCCATCGTCGGTAACCCACAGTACTCATGAATATTATCGAAAAAGAGTAATACCCTGGGTTACCTAGGATGTTCATAAACATGTATGGATACAAAAACTAGGAGCATCAGAGGTCCTTAAACTCTGTCTCAACCCCAACGTATGACCACAATGATAATATTAATATGATTATTATTGTAGTTTTACTGTCGAATTTTTGTATTAAGGACAAAGTTTACGATAGACATGTAGATAAATTATTCATTTGAAGACTGAGTATAGCATTAAAATGGTACCAGTTTTTTACATGATTTGCATTAGCAATTCAGTTCTTAGATGTCACAAATTTATATCACAGAAATGCCGCGGAGAATTACATTCGGTTATGCGTTGTCAGATTAAGAGCAATGGTGTGTATTTAGGTTTACACCTACGCGTAAAAAATACCCCTTGTTAATATATCGGGCAGTTTTCCCAACTCACAATCTATAAATTAGTTATCATTACTAGTTTCGCCTAACCATTTTGCCCTGTTGAATCCATGTCCAGGCAGCGCTATTAGCACGTTGATTACCAATACAGACTAGTGAGATTTGTTCATGCACCACATGACATAAATTTTGAGTTAAACTTCATAGTTTTGAGTCATATGCACAGATGTTATCATAACTGTGATTCAATACATGTTTTATTTAAAGTTGTGATAAAATGGACATTCAATTTAAAAATCTAGAAAAGCTAATATAATGCATATAACCACAACCGGATTCGACGGGGGCACAGCGGACACGTGCCCCCACGGCCACCTCCCTGACACCACAGATATCAGCACCTGTACAAAGAATAAGGCACGAAATTCGGCACTATTAAAACAATATTATATCGAATTCAAGATAAGCTTTACCATAAAATCATTTATCCCATCGTTTGTAAATTTTGAAGACAGTTAGTGCGAATGCACGATTGAAGGCTGTTGACTGGGTGATGCAAATGTTTGTATTTTTTCTATAAAATGCAGGCATCAAAAATCAAAATTTCGTTGAAGAATGACCGACCTACAAAAGTCATTTCAATCACTACCATAGAAAAACGTTATTTTACGACAAAAGGACCCACGTCAGTGATTCTTCATCCAAATTATACGTTCATATGTTTGTGTTTCGTTAATTTACAAATCATTTTATTTCGAATCAATTTCAAAATACATTCCTAATATTTTCCCCCAACGAATCGTAATGACATATTAGTATAGAATTAAAATATTTCTGCTTAGATCTGCACCTTGGATACTCGAAAATTCAAATTGTTCGACCCGAAATTTCATTTTATCTTTATGGTAGGAATGTGTCAGTGTATTGCCTTTATTCTTTTGTTCTTTGTCTCCGAAATAATTCTAAAAGACTTCAAATAACCTTTTTACGGTAAAGAATTCGATTTTTCATGACGAAATGAGGCATTATATGATTTGAAGTGTTCAAAATTATAATAATAGTAACATACAAGAATTCCAGAAATATATTATGACCTAATAAGCATGATATCTTTTTAAATACATACTTATTAAAGCATTAATCAATTTTATTATTATGAATTGCTCTGAATTACATCATTTAAGAGCGGACATTGTCTTCTCGTCAGAAGAAAATGATAATTGACCGAGTTTTAGCTTCATTATAATATTTTTAAAGTTAGTGTTCAGCGCTCAGAATTGCAAATTGGATAGGCAAAGATTCAATTTTTTCCAACTCCAGGAAAGGTTATCCCTCCAGAATCCACCTTACCCGTGCCCCCCCCCCTACTTGGGACACCTCTAGGACCGGCCAAGATAACTAACGAGCTATCGATACACTTTTACGTTGAACAAAAAATATTGTGCAGTAAGTCTAGTGATTTCCATGTTCAATTAATCTATATTCAAATACGATTGTGTTTTATGTAAATAATAATAATAATAATAATAATAATAATAATAATAATAATAATAATAATAATAATAATAATAATAATAATAATAATAATGTCTTTATTTAAAGATGAGAACTCCTTAAGCGCAAGGCTTATCTACCAGAAGGTCATCTAACAACAATGCAAAACAATGTAAACAACATATATACATAAAAAAGAATAAATGAAGGTTATCAAGATGACCTTTAACATTGTGTACATGTATATAAATGAAAAATGACATTGCGATAACCAACTTGTGCGTATTCGGACGACGTGTCATAAATATGCGATACTATTATTATACTGTAACCCGATAAAAATCCATGGTCCGAACGGAGATTCCAACCCACGACTTCTCGCGTCGTAAGCGGACACTCTACCACGTCGCCATAAAAGCTAGCTTAAAGGCAAGGGAGTAAAAGCGCCGTACTATACCTCTGCTACAATACAATAATAGAACAGAATTTAGAATACATTTATTCACTAGTTGTCTCACCTGCCAGTAAAACAAAATACATTCCTTTTACAGGTAACAGTCTCTTATCCATTCTGAACCACGACATCTTTAAGTATATTTTTCTTGTTTCACTAAAAGTTAACCTTTAAACATGACATAGATAAAAGATGTATAAAAAATAGAATGGTCAAAATTTGCCTGCGTAGCATTAACAAACACTTAACTAAAAGATAAATCAAAGTGCTGAAGCTATAAAATAAAATAAATTTGTTAGGGTTAAATTTGATGGGATTTGGGATAGTTGTTTTTTATTTTAGAAGAAATGACCCGTATTTTTTTACTCCTGATAACTAGCGACGAAAGGGACAGTCTAAGTAGCATTCATTGACTCTAGGTTTAAAGTTATCATTCATACAGTGATAGTGGTTTTACTTCAAGTTTTTTAATGTGGGTTATTAAACGCGACTAACTAAATTGAATGTGTATTTACTTTGTCAACGAAAGGAAAATTATAACGTGAACAATTATGGTATCTATTTATAGATAGCCTTGACTTTCTTTAATTCTCTGATAAATGACATCCGACGTCCAATTACAACGTTAGAATTTCAATTTCAATTTCGTGTTGGTTCGAATCCCATCCAAAACCTTTCCCGTTGTTTCCTTGAGCAAAAATATCCTACTAGCTCAAAACTGGGGAACCAGCAAGCGGACTCGAAACTGAATAATCTAAGTTGTAAGAACTTTTTTCATAATCGAGTTTAAAATATAGTTACCAGTAACTAATTAAAAGCTTGAAAATTTAGACGTTTGTATGACAGGAACTGTTGTCTTGGTCCCAAATGTTTAAGAGTTATCATGCTAAACTGTACAGAAGGGTTAGTAAAGGACATCAGGACGAAAAAAATTTATCTAAATAATAGTTTTATATTTTAGATATTAACCTTGATGTATAGTTGGGTCTAGTCCTTATTACAAAATTATCACTTGAGGCCACAACAAATTGATTATGTGATCTACGGATTATTTTGGAAAATAATGGGAAGAAGAAAAAAAGTTAAAAAAATCTTAATACAGTTGCTTTATATAGTGGTTTGAACAATTTTTTATGAGCGAGCGAGGAAAATTTGGTTTCTGTACAGTCATAACTTGAATTCTTAATGTTCACATTATTTGTATGCTTTTAAGTTTGGGAAAATATTAATTTCAGGGAAAGATATGCTAAACTGTACTCTTGTTAAGTTGTATCCTTTTCTTATCCAATATGAACTAAGTCCCAAATTATAATTTCATATATTAGGTGTTTATACCCAAACTAACTTCAATATCCTATAGCCTTTAATTATTCCAGATTTTGAAGTCTACAGGTAGAAATATGGTCTGGTTATTATATAATAGCTATACATTAATACATGTAATTATATGTTCCTTTTAGCCTCGGCAATTTATTTGAGTAAGTTGAATACATTAGGACTGTCAACACTAGTAAGCTTCTTACTGGGACTTGAACCCAGACTACATTTTCTGATTAGAAAATCATAAAATGTGTGCGGTCATTACACTATGAGAAGAAATATACTGAAGGGTCACAAGTCACAAAATCATGCAGAAAGTAGACCAAAACTCAAATGCTGACCTTAATAAAATTATAAATCTTAAATCTGCATTTCAAAAAGATGTAATATCCCAAATTATGCCTATAACATTCCTCCCTAGGGAAAAGTGAGGACTATTTACTAAGGTATGAAATCTTTGGAAAACTGATATTCAGGGACATTTGGATGGTCTAATCCCCGGCATTGGCCCACCATTCAGGGACAAGCAAGCAAAAATGTTTACCAGTCACAAGGAAAGAAAAATATGCAGCCTGACCGGGACTCCAACCCATGACCTCTTGCTTACAAGGCAAGTGCTCTTCCGAATGTGCTATCATATCGTTCATATCCTTTCCAAATAATGTGAACAGGTAAGTAATTTGACATGCCCAGGGATTAAATACTTATAAATAAGGTCAATGTACAAATATGAAAATTAATCTTGTCCTTCTGCCTGCTATTGCTACAGTTTTAATTTGTTTCAAGCCAATGTTCTTCTAACCCAAGTCCAAGAGACTGCAGGGGACACATCCCTATCCATACCGTGTTATTTGATTGTTGAAAGATGAACGCAACAATGGTGAACGTACTGTATCTGGAATAAATGTTATCTGAAATTCGTTAAGTACAGGAGCTTTCCGCTTATCCTTGAATTATTTATGGCCGATTAGCGAATGTAATCAATTTAAGATGAGAATAGTCACTGTGTCATTTTTACTCGTATTTATTCATTCAAATGCAACAATTCATTCACAAAATCTAATAATGCTATTCTTAACCATTGTGTTTACGTTGACAACTACACCATCCAAAATGGCGGTTATATGACACACTGAACGTTGCGTCAGCCAGCGGGAATGTCCTATCCAGTAATATAGATCAATGAAACTATATATGACTTATTAAAGTAGATATAACACTCCAAGCCGTTTTTATGAGACTCCAAACCGTTTTTGTATACACGACATATGACTTATTATATAGTAGATATCAAAGTACTGAAAGTACTGTTGGAAGGAATTTTTGAACAATTTTAGGAGTTCAAGTTACTATTTCGATATCCTACATAATTTCTTTTTCATTCATAACCAAATGCGTCTCATATTTCATTTTACATGCACATTATTCTACTGATCGAGAAGTTGTATGTTTTGATTCACGGGCAGGACATACTTTCGTGGAGCTATGTCATGGAATAATTTCCCTCCTACCACTGATTTTAAATCATTTTAATACGGCAGTGTTCAGTCACTGAATTGCATCTAGTAGTAATCCAGAGATTGAGTCTTTTCAGGAACAGTGATAGGTGGATTGATGGTCACGATGTAACCTAAACAATGTGTTGCCATGGAGTTAAGGTCACAACAAATTGATCACATGTTCTATGTATTTTGTTCCAAAGAATGGAGCTTAAAAGCAAATTTTTTTTCTCCATATTTTGAATTTTGAGAAGCGAGCAAAAGCGAAGAATAAATTTGTGCGGTTTCTAAGACATTTATTTACCATAAGTTAAAACGAGCATAAAAAGTATGGACTTTCTTATATAACATATAACCATATATCTATAGACTATAGTGTAATCACGTAATAAGAAGCTCTATGCTATATAAAGCAAGTTAACCATTACTCCAGATGAAAATTCAATTGAATTTAAAACTAGTTAGAAGTAGGGTAGAAGAGGTTTACACCTTCAAGAGTTCATACGTAAAAGATAACTTCATTTTTCTTTGGTATTACTTTTATTAATACTAGATGACTAGGAAGCACGGATTACTAATTAACAGCGCCACACTAATCTTATAATGGACCAGCCTGGTTCACTTTTTGTGTACACAGTGTAATTATATTTTGGTAAATTATGCTAATGTCTAATAATACCACTAGAATTAAATCAAGCCTGATATGTTATTTTGGGACATCAAAATTGTAGGAATGTAAAATTTTCTCCCTGTCCTACCTGCTCTCTATGGATCAATCTTCATATTTTACACTACAAAGAAACGTATGACGTCACACATCAAGACAAGGTGTGTAGAGAGAGTAAATGTTCAGTTTACGGTCTAAGACAGAGTGCAGTTATCATATTTCTGAACAAAGGAAATATGTCATTGTAATTTCTAATGCCGTATGTTAGCAAGAATTCGTTACTGCTTTACCGTAACAGTGAAATTATGCTGATTTATATTGCTATTTAGAACTCAAATTACTAATTTTCAGTTCAATTCTACTTGGCCGAGTGTCAAAACTTTTCATTTTACGACATTTATGACGCGTTAATTTCATTTTTTTTTCGGATCTTAAGGTGCGAGAAATCCGACGAACATAACGATTAATTGGTTGTGGTCTAATAAAATAAAAATAAAAAACATTTACGAAATTCGCTTCGCGCTATCATTAAACCTCTACGGACACCCATTCAAAGATTAACCCTTCATTACATTGCTTAAGTTCGATAAATATCCAGCGCTTTACGTTCTCAAAGTAAACTCCTGCAGTGAAAACCAGTCGTTAAAATTGTATTTATATACAAGCGTGTGGTAGATACTAATGCGCAATAATACAATAAAACTTCTCTCCGTGCACAGTTAGAATGTTGTTTGATTAATGTGTAAAAAACATTAAATATCATAATTTTAAGTATTTGTTTAAATTATTTTTTTCAACTTATCTTCTTTTGATAGTACACATATTTTTCTGCTGCACTATTTCTTGGTCGCATTGACTCATTGATTTCTATTGAGTTGCGGGTGTTGTTCGTTCTTTTCCAAATCTTGCAGAGCGCTGACATAGAAAGGAATTGTTTGAAAACAATTCCTTCCAATAAGACTCCAAGCCGTTTTTATAAGACCTTAAGCCGTTTTTGTATATACTATATATGACTTATTATAGAAGATATAAGACTCCAAGCCGTTTTTATAAGACTCCAAGCCGTTTAATAAGACTCCAAGCCTTTTATTGTATACAATATATATGACTTATTATAGAAGATATAACACTCCAAGCCGTTTTTATAAGACTCCTAAGACAATTTAACTTATGTACATGAATAGATAACAATAGTTTCAGTTTGATATTGAATGATACGGATCCATTTAGTTCCTCCAGAGATTGTAACATGGATGTAACTCAAGTACTATAATGACTTTAACTTAAGAATCAAAATTGTTTACTTCAAAACTACTTAAATCATAATGACAGTTTCGATAAATTAATGTCCACCTCGATAATTATATCCAAGTAAATGATGCTTGATCAGATATGAACAAGTTAGATACATTACATTCTTGACATGTGAAGGATTGTCATTGAATTATTCAAGGTTTTGAGATGCATATATCTATACAACATAGATAATCATCCTTGCCCAGGGCTGGACAAATTTTCTGGAAGCAACTCGTCCTGCAGGACAAGCAATTTAGAATTTTCACTCGTCCTGTGCATCACAAAAGGAAATTGTTAACTTGAATGAATCAGTAACTAAAGCTACAGTCCCATAAACATATAAATAGCCGTGAGGGCACCGTACGTGCGCCGTGCGATAAGGTTCCGCAAGGACCCGTACAAAGTCTTGCTGCCCTTATACGGACTGTTACGTTATTACCAGGGTCCGTGAGATAAGTCCAGAATACACGTATCAGTTTCAAAGTCAAATCTTGAACACAATCGTGGCCGTGTATGGATTAAACATGCATATCTTCCAGCTACGGCTCCGTACGGGTGTGTTGTTTTGTACCATATGCGTACCATCATCTTGATACGCAAGGCTTTCCACGGCCTGAGACTGTCTGCACGTATGGGTCCGTAACAAGCCACAATTTTATGGGACTGAGGCAATACATGGAATTTGTAATACAGTGATTCTGAATTTATTATCTTAATAATATTATCTTATTTTAGCAATTCATGTGATAAACCATTGCCTGACAGTGACAGATCTGTTTTATATGAGTTTAAAACTTAAAATTTAAAAATTTGCTGCTAAACGTTTCACTTGTCCTGCAGGACGAATTCTGCCAGAAGATCAACTCGTCCTGAGCCAATTTACGAGCGGACAAGTCGATTTGTTAGTCATCTTTGCCCTAATAATTAATTCCTTCTGTCAGACCATACTTTAATGAGAAGTTTGAAGCAGACTCTATGGTTCTGTTTGGTTTTGGATTACTCTTCTACAGAGTCAGCAATAATTTGTCAGTTTTAGAGCCTTAAGCTGCGGTTAAAAAATGCCCTTTTTTGGAAGGTAAAAAAAATTCTTAAAAATCAGTGAACTTTATGATATGACACTATTTAGTATCATTTAATGGGCACAAAGAGTAGATCTAGATCTTGTTATATATTGCTCTTTGCATAGACCTGTAAAATGCATACTTGAATCGGACATCCAAGAAGAACTATTTTCTCATTTTGACTAAATGTTAAACATATGATAGCCTAATAAGATTATTTCAAGTTTTCAACATACTTTAACAATTATTCAAACATTTCAATTTCAGGCTCTGATAAAAACAATCAGTACGATACATAACTACAAAAGACGGCTAAAGGGATATACAGGCAAATGACTGTGCCAAAAGTATAGAACCAAGTTTAGTCTTTTAAACAGTATTAAGAACGTAAGAAATCACTTACTAATAACATTTGTCCCTTATAACATTCAACTGAATGAATTAAAACATGTGGCATACAGATTGTTGAAACCCAAAGTAGGATACTGAGGGAATCACCAAGATATTTAAAGATTTGTTATATGTCGTGCTTGCTGAAATTAAACATTTTCATTGGTCTCTTCTTGTCTTTTCAACATTCTTAGGCAGTTAGAGAACTATACTAATGTTGCACAATAACAAGTTCAAGTCTCTTCTCATCAGTAAATGCATATTTTACACTAATCTATTCTTAGCTAACTTGGCCCACGTGGGTCTAGTTAGGAAACACCCCATATATAAAGAGAAAATATAGAAATACTTTGCCAAGGAATACCCTGTTTCAGTCACAATTTTATAAATACATGTATAATGCAGAACCAGGAAAATTGGAACTGAAAATTTTGCCCACTAATCCCTTTTAAGATAAAACAATCTCTTTCAAAACTGTCAGAATCGGTATTGCAATATTAATTGGTGTAACTGTTACATCCCTTATAACACACAATGATAGATATTGACGAGGGCTGTTGCCAGTATCCGATTTATTCGGATATTCGGGATTCCAACTAGAAAATCAAGTTTGAAAATTCGTCTGATTGCGATGTATTTTTACAAGAAAATGGAAAAAACTTTTCAGCTTAATTACCACCAAAAATGAGCTGCACTACAATTAAAAACAAAATTTAACATACTTTGTGCACCACTATAATTTTGAAAATCGGGCGAAAAGTCCTATTTGCTATCTCTTACATGACTATCCATGTATTAAAAGCTTTTTTAATTCTCAACTTATTTTTGCTATCTCTATATAATATATATGTGTCTTATATTTATGATTTCCTGTATGCTTTTTCATCAACTAGTGATTCGTGGTTCGATTTGTGAATCATTACACATGAATCAAGGTTTGGATCGGCTCGCCACTGGCTCAACGATCTACAGCCCTAATATTGACATATTTTGTTATAACTTACATTTTATCATTTTCTTCAAGAAAACAGTCAAGCATCCCCAACGATGAAATCAGAACCACATCAAACTTTAAACTATCTTTCAACGTCCAAACTGATTCATCATCATATTACATGTAATTCTGATAAAATGTTAAACTTTGTATTGTTTATATTTTTACTATTTCATTTAAATTTTTCATATTTTCATTCTTGTAATGGTAGCCAATGTTACCAGAATATATTGTCTGAAAAGAAAACAATGAAAATACAGTAAAATTCTGCTAGTACAACCATGTAGTGTTCTGACAAAAAGTGGCCTTAATAGCGATAGGTATATGATCATACCTATTATGTATATATCATAATTAAAGTATTGAAATACAGAAAGACTTTCAATCACATTGAATCCATACTAATGATTACTTCTTACACTTAAGATTCAAGTACGTACCGAGCAGGCCAAAATTGTGGGCGAAGTGTTTATTCTATCCTGTATAAATACTACCTGGCAAATACAACTGCTTAGTGTATTATTGAGATTTGACTCCGCCCATTCACACCCTTATCAATATAAGTAAATACCTATTACTGACACAGTGACACTGAAACATCGACACGTCAGTTGATTGACAGAACTACTTTTATCTCCTAGAAATAAACTGCGTAGTAAATCAGAAACACATGTATTAATCCGCAGGTTAAACTGGCCAGGCATTTGAATTGTCGATAGTTTTCGATTTGTGGTATAACTTAAGCCTTTCGGCGAAATTGCTGAAAGTCTAAAAATCAATTTATTAGTATATACTCACTAATAAGTTGTCATGCACAACGTCTCATGGACTGGTGTAAACTGGTCTTAATATCAGACCTGAAATTAGAACATTTAGATTGGTTGGTTTTAAAATGGTGATGGTATTACGGAATAGTGAGACAGTCATTTTATCAGACCATACGACCATTGAAATATAGAGAAAATATTTCTGTTCTTTAAAAAACTTTCTGTTATTTGAAGGTGGTCTTATAATTGGATGGGTTGTTAGGTTAGACTTTACTGTAGTCACCATTTGTCTAAAGGACACAAAAATTTTTGTTCAAGACATTGAAGCATCTTGTTGACTGAAATCAACCCAACAGAACAGAACAGAACAGAACAGAATTTTATTTGATAAACGTGAACTTATTACATAGTTATGTTTTCATAATATATACAATCATATAAACATAAATTACAATGTCAATGTGTGTATTTAAAATCAGGAATGGATCTGTATTTAAGGCAATTAACATAACTAGCTGTTGGTAGCACTAAAGTCAACTGATTGAAGGGTCAAGGTTCGACTTTAAAGACAAAACTTGGTTTTATACGTTTGGCACAGTCATTTACAAATGTTTGAATATGCTGGACAGGTAACGACAAAATGGTATTCAACCTAAATATCAACCTTTCTAAAACTCAAGAATCATTTTGAAAGTAGTATGCAGCGTTCTGATAATGATAAATGTAAAAGATTGTGATTTTATTGATAAAATCCTATTGCAGCCCTATAGACAATTTTTATTCTAAAGCCAATGATACAAAAGAAACACATACTGAACCCAAAAATGAGTACAATTATATCTTTGTGAAGGTGTAAAAGCCAAATTTTCAATTTTATACCCAAAAGTGCAATTCATACCCAACATTTAAAGTTGTTATTTATGTTTGAATTTATTTTTTTCATTCATTTTTATGGGTCAAAATATACAAAAAATATTTTTTTCTATGACGCAAACTTTTTGCATGATGTTTTCTAATTTTCCATGATTTTTCTAGTTTTTACAAACCATGAAACCCAAATAAAGCCATTGACTAGCCATTTCAACATATAGAAAATAACCAAAATTTAATGGTTGAGCCAGTACCAAAACATATAAGTATTCGAGAAGTAGACAATAAAAAGCAAAACTAGTTATGTTTTACACATTATAAATCAATTTTGTTACAAACTTAGTAGCTCACCGGGATTTCGAATATAGTGTCCCGAGGGAGGTAAAGGGAAACCAAACCGGGGAGGTTATACCCTTCAATGAAAATTTGAAAATCATTAAAGAAAAAGGCACAAAATCCCAAAGTCGCCCCTCATCCTGGTGTCCCGAGATTTGCACGGGGTTTCTCGGTACCTGAACGTGGTGGGTTTGGTGTTTAAACACGTTTTTCAGGTGCCCTAGATGGTTAGCAACCTAACTGCAAAAAATCACATTCGGACACCGAGGTGCGCCATGGCAACAGAGCCGAAAAGTATACCGTGCAATATGGCTATATATGGCTATAGAACAGCAAAAATGGCCGCCTCATCCTGGTGTCCCGAGGTTTGCACGCGTTTTTTGCTACCTTAATGTAGTTACTTACTTGTTTAAACACATTTTCCCAATGCCCTACGTAGTTAGCAACCCATTTGCACAAAAATCATACCTGCGCAGTGAGATGCGCAGTGGCTACAGGGCCCCAAAGTCGCCCCTCATCCTGGTGTCCCGAGATTTGCACGTTGTTTCTCGGTACCTGAACGTGGTGGGTTTGGTGTTTAAACACGTTTTTCAGGTGCCCTAGATGGTTAGCAACCTAACTGCAAAAAATCACATTCGCACACCGAGGTGCGCCATGGCAACAGAGCCGCAAAGTATACCGTGCAATATGGCTATATATGGCTATAGAACAGCAAAAATGGCCGCCTCATCCTGGTGTCCCGAGGTTTGCACGCGTTTTTTGCTACCTTAATGTAGTTACTTACTTGTTTAAACACATTTCCCGATGCCCTACGTAGTTAGCAACCCATTTGCACAAAAATCATACCTGCGCAGTGAGATGCGCAGTGGCTACAGGGCCCCAAAATCGCCCCTCATCCTGGTGTCCCGAGATTTGCACGGGGTTTCTCGGTACCTGAACGTTGTGGGTTTGGTGTTTAAACACGTTTTTCAGGTGCCCTAGATGGTTAGCAACCTAACTGCAAAAAATCACATTCGCACACCGAGGTGCGCCATGGCAACAGAGCCGCAAAGTATACCGTGCAATATGGCTATATATGGCTATAGAACAGCAAAAATGGCCGCCTCATCCTGGTGTCCCGAGGTTTGCACGCGTTTTTTGCTACCTTAATGTAGTTACTTACTTGTTTAAACACATTTTCCCGATGCCCTACGTAGTTAGCAACCCATTTGCACAAAAATCATACCTGCGCAGTGAGATGGGCAGTGGCTACAGGGCCCCAAAAATCGCCCCTCATCCTGATGTTCCGAGATTTGCACGGGGTTTCTCGGTACCTGAACGTGGTGGGTTTGGTGTTTCAACACGTTTTTCAGGTGCCCTAGATGGTTAGCAACCTAACTGCAAAAAATCACATTCGCACACCGAGGTGCGCCATGGCAACAGAGCCGCAAAGTATACCGTGCAATATGGCTATATATGGCTATAGAACAGCAAAAATGGCCGCCTCATCCTGGTGTCCCGAGGTTTGCACGCGTTTTTTGCTACCTTAATGTAGTTACTTACTTGTTTAAACACATTTCCCGATGCCCTACGTAGTTAGCAACCTATTTGCACAAAAATCATACCTGCGCAGTGAGATGCGCAGTGGCTACAGGGCCCCAAAGTCGCCCCTCATCCTGGTGTCCCGAGATTTGCTCGGGGTTTCTCGGTACCTGAACGTGGTGGGTTTGGTGTTTAAACACGTTTTTCAGGTGCCCTAGATGGTTAGCAACCTAACTGCAAAAAATCACATTCGCACACCGAGGTGCGCCATGGCAACAGAGCCGCAAAGTATACCGTGCAATATGGCTATATATGGCTATAGAACAGCAAAAATGGCCGCCTCATCCTGGTGTCCCGAGGTTTGCACGCGTTTTTTGCTACCTTAATGTAGTTACTTACTTGTTTAAACACATTTTCCCGATGCCCTACGTAGTTAGCAACCCATTTGCACAAAAATCATACCTGAGCATTGAGATGCGCAGTGGCTACAGGGCCCCAAAGTCGCCCCTCATCCTGGTGTCCCGAGATTTGCACGGGGTTTCTCGGTACCTGAACGTGGTGGGTTTGGTGTTTAAACACGTTTTTCAGGTGCCCTAGATGGTTAGCAACCTAACTGCAAAAAATCACATTCGCACACCGAGGTGCGCCATGGCAACAGAGCCGCAAAGTATACCGTGCAATATGGCTATATATGGCTATAGAACAGCAAAAATGGCCGCCTCATCCTGGTGTCCCGAGGTTTGCACGCGTTTTTTGCTACCTTAATGTAGTTACTTACTTGTTTAAACACATTTTCCCGATGCCCTACGTAGTTAGCAACCCATTTGCACAAAAATCATACCTGCGCAGTGAGATGCGCAGTGGCTACAGGGCCCCAAAGTCGCCCCTCATCCTGTTGTCCCGAGATTTGCACGGGGTTTCTCGGTACCTGAACGTGGTGGGTTTGGTGTTTAAACACGTTTTTCAGGTGCCCTAGATGGTTAGCAACCTAACTGCAAAAAATCACATTCGCACACCGAGGTGCGCCATGGCAACAGAGCCGCAAAGTATACCGTGCAATATGGCTATATATGGCTATAGAACAGCAAAAATGGCCGCCTCATCCTGGTGTCCCGAGGTTTGCACGCGTTTTTTGCTACCTTAATGTAGTTACTTACTTGTTTAAACACATTTTCCCGATGCCCTACGTAGTTAGCAACCCATTTGCACAAAAATCATACCTGCGCAGTGAGATGCGCAGTGGCTACAGGGCCCCAAAGTCGCCCCTCATCCTGGTGTCCCGAGATTTGCACGGGGTTTCTCGGTACCTGAACGTGGTGGGTTTGGTGTTTAAATACGTTTTTCAGGTGCCCTAGATGGTTAGCAACCTAACTGCAAAAAATCACATTCGCACACCGAGGTGCGCCATGGCAACAGAGCCGCAAAGTATACCGTGCAATATGGCTATATATGGCTATAGAACAGCAAAAATGGCCGCCTCATCCTGGTGTCCCGAGGTTTGCACGCGTTTTTTGCTACCTTAATGTAGTTACTTACTTGTTTAAACACATTTTCCCGATGCCCTACGTAGTAAGCAACCCATTTGCACAAAAATCATACCTGCGCAGTGAGATGCGCAGTGGCTACAGGGCCCCAAAGTCGCCCCTCATCCTGGTGTCCCGAGATTTGCACGGGGTTTCTCGGTACCTGAACGTGGTGGGTTTGGTGTTTAAACACGTTTTTCAGGTGCCCTAGTTGGTTAGCAACCTAACTGCAAAAATCACATTCGCACACCGAGGTGCGCCATGGCAACAGAGCCGCAAAGTATACCGTGCAATATGGCTATATATGGCTATAGAACAGCAAAAATGGCCGCCTCATCCTGGTGTCCCGAGATTTGCACGGGGTTCTCGGTACCTGAACGTGGTGGGTTTGGTGTTTAAACACGTTTTTCAGGTGCCCTAGATGGTTAGCAACCTAACTGCAAAAAATCACATTCGCACACCGAGGTGCGCCATGGCAACAGAGCCGCAAAGTATACCGTGCAATATGGCTATATATGGCTATAAAACAGCAAAAATGGCCGCCTCAACCTGGTGTCCCGAGGTTTGCACGCGTTTTTTGCTACCTTAATGTAGTTACTTACTTGTTTAAACACATTTCCCGATGCCCTACGTAGTTAGCAACCCATTTGCACAAAAATCATACCTGCGCAGTGAGATGCGCAGTGGCTACAGGGCCCCAACCTCGCCCCTCATCCTGGTGTCCCGAGATTTGCACGGGGTTTCTCGGTACCTGAACGTGGTGGGTTTGGTGTTTAAACACGTTTTTCAGGTGCCCTAGATGGATAGCAACCTAACTGCAAAAAATCACATTCGCACACCGAGGTGCGCCATGGCAACAGAGCCGCAAAGTATACCGTGCAATATGGCTATATATGGCTATAGAACAGCAAAAATGGCCGCCTCATCCTGGTGTCCCGAGGTTTGCACGCGTTTTTTGCTACCTTAATGTAGTTACTTACTTGTTTAAACACATTTTCCCGATGCCCTACGTAGTTAGCAACCCAGTTGCACAAAAATCATACCTGCGCAGTGAGATGCGCAGTGGCTACAGGGCCCCAAAGTCGCCCCTTATCCTGGTGTCCAGAGATTTGCACGGGGTTTCTTGGTACCTGAACGTGGTGGGTTTGGTGTTTAAACACGTTTTTCAGGTGCCCTAGATGGTTAGCAACCTAACTGCAAAAAATCACATTCGCACACCGAGGTGCGCCATGGCAACAGAGCCGCAAAGTATACCGTGCAATATGGCTATATATGGCTATAGAACAGCAAAAATGGCCGCCTCATACTGGTGTCCCGAGGTTTGCACGCGTTTTTTTGCTACCTTAATGTAGTTACTTACTTGTTTAAACACATTTTCCCGATGCCCTACGTAGTTAGCAACCCATTTGCACAAAAATCATACCTGCGCAGTGAGATGCGCAGTGGCTACAGGGCCCCAAAGTCGCCTCTCATCCTGGTGTCACGAGATTTGCACGGGGTTTCTCGGTACCTGAACGTGGTGGGTTTGGTGTTTAAACACGTTTTTCAGGTGCCCTAGATGGTTAGCAACCTAACTGCAAAAAATCACATTCGCACACCGAGGTGCGCCATGGCAACAGAGCCGCAAAGTATACCGTGCAATATGGCTATATATGGCTATAGAACAGCAAAAATGGCCGCCTCATCCTGGTGTCCCGAGGTTTGCACGCGTTTTTTGCTACCTTAATGTAGTTACTTACTTGTTTAAACACATTTTCCCGATGCCCTACGTAGTTAGCAACCCATTTGCACAAAAATCATACCTGCGCAGTGAGATGCGCAGTGGCTACAGGGCCCCAAAGTCGCCCCTCATCCTGGTGTCCCGAGATTTGCACGGGGTTTCTCGGTACCTGAACGTGGTGGGTTTGGTGTTTAAACACGTTTTTCAGGTGCCCTAGATAGTTAGCAACCTAACTGCAAAAAATCACATTCGCACACCGAGGTGCGCCATGGCAACAGAGCCGCAAAGTATACCGTGCAATATGGCTATATATGGCTATAGAACAGCAAAAATGGCCGCCTCATCCTGGTGTCCCGAGGTTTGCACGCGTTTTTTGCTACCTTAATGTAAGTACTTACTTGTTTAAACACATTTTCCCGATGCCCTACGTAGTTAGCAACCCATTTGCACAAAAATCATACCTGCGCAGTGAGATGCGCAGTGGCTACAGGGCCCCAAAGTCGCCCCTCATCCTGGTGTCCCGAGATTTGCACGGGGTTTCTCGGTACCTGAACGTGGTGGGTTTGGTGTTTAAACACGTTTTTCAGGTGCCCTAGATGGTTAGCAACCTAACTGCAAAAAATCACATTCGCACACCGAGGTGCGCCGTGGCAACAGAGCCGCAAAGTATACCGTGCAATATGGCTATATATGGCTATAGAACAGCAAAAATGGCCGCCTCATCCTGGTGTCCCGAGGTTTGCACGCGTTTTTTGTTACCTTAATGTAGTTACTTACTTGTTTAAACACATTTTCCCGATGCCCTACGTAGTTAGCAACCCATTTGCACAAAAATCATACCTGCGCAGTGAGATGCGCAGTGGCTACAGGGCCCCAAAGTCGCCCCTCATCCTGGTGTCCCGAGATTTGCACGGGGTTTCTCGGTACCTGAACGTGGTGGGTTTGGTGTTTAAACACGTTTTTCAGGTGCCCTAGATGGTTAGCAACCTAACTGCAAAAAATCACATTCGCACACCGAGGTGCGCCATGGCAACAGAGCCGCAAAGTATACCGTGCAATATGGCTATATATGGCTATAGAACAGCAAAAATGGCCGCCTCATCCTGGTGTCCCGAGGTTTGCACACGTTTTTTGCTACCTTAATGTAGTTACTTACTTGTTTAAACACATTTTCCCGATGCCCTACGTAGTTAGCAACCCATTTGCACAAAAATCATACCTGCGCAGTGAGATGCGCAGTGGCTACAGGGCCCCAAAGTCGCCCCTCATCCTGGTGTCCCGAGATTTGCACGGGGTTTCTCGGTACCTGAACGTGGTGGGTTTGGTGTTTAAACACGTTTTTCAGGTGCCCTAGATGGTTAGCAACCTAACTGCAAAAAATCACATTCGCACACCGAGGTGCGCCATGGCAACAGAGCCGCAAAGTATACCGTGCAATATGGCTATATATGGCTATAGAACAGCAAAAATGGCCGCCTCATCCTGGTGTCCCGAGGTTTGCACGCGTTTTTTGCTACCTTAATGTAGTTACTTACTTGTTTAAACACATTTTCCCGATGCCCTACGTAGTTAGCAACCCATTTGCACAAAAATCATACCTGCGCAGTGAGATGCGCAGTGGCTACAGGGCCCCAAAGTCGCCCCTCATACTGGTGTCCCGAGATTTGCACGGGTTTTTTCGGTACCTGAACGTGGTGGGTTTGGTGTTTAAACACGTTTTTCAGGTGCCCTAGATGGTTAGCAACCTAACTGCAAAAAATCACATTCGCACACCGAGGTGCGCCATGGCAACAGAGCCGCAAAGTATACCGTGCAATATGGCTATATATGGCTATAGAACAGCAAAAATGGCCGCCTCATCCTGGTGTCCCGAGGTTTGCACGCGTTTTTTGCTACCTTAATGTAGTTACTTACTTGTTTAAACACATTTTCCCGATGCCCTACGTAGTTAGCAACCCATTTGCACAAAAATCATACCTGCGCAGTGAGATGCGCAGTGGCTACAGGGCCCCAAAGTCGCCCCTCATCCTGGTGTCCCGAGATTTGCACGGGGTTTCTCGGTACCTGAACGTGGTGGGTTTGGTGTTTAAACACGTTTTTCAGGTGCCCTAGATGGTTAGCAACCTAACTGCAAAAAATCACATTCGCACACCGAGGTGCGCCATGGCAATAGAGCCCGCAAAGTATACCGTGCAATATGGCTATATATGGCTATAGAACAGCAAAAATGGCCGCCTCATCCTGGTGTCCCGAGGTTTGCACGCGTTTTTTGCTACCTTTATGTAGTTACTTACTTGTTTAAACACATTTTCCCGATGCCCTACGTAGTTAGCAACCCATTTGCACAAAAATCATACCTGCGCAGTGAGATGCGCAGTGGCTACAGGGCCCCAAAGTCGCCCCTCATACTGGTGTCCCGAGATTTGCACGGGGTTTCTCGGTACCTGAACGTGGTGGGTTTGGTGTTTAAACACGTTTTTCAGGTGCCCTAGATGGTTAGCAACCTAACTGCAAAAAATCACATTCGCACACCGAGGTGCGCCATGGCAACAGAGCCGCAAAGTATACCGTGCAATATGGCTATATATGGCTATAGAACAGCAAAAATGGCCGCCTCATCCTGGTGTCCCGAGGTTTGCACGCGTTTTTTGCTACCTTAATGTAGTTACTTACTTGTTTAAACACATTTTCCCGATGCCCTACGTAGTTAGCAACCCATTTGCACAAAAATCATACCTGCGCAGTGAGATGCGCAGTGGCTACAGGGCCCCAAAGTCGCCCCTCATCCTGGTGTCCCGAGATTTGCACGGGGTTTCTCGGTACCTGAACGTGGTGGGTTTGGTGTTTAAACACGTTTTTCAGGTGCCCTAGATGGTTAGCAACCTAACTGCAAAAAATCACATTCGCACACCGAGGTGCGCCATGGCAACAGAGCCGCAAAGTATACCGTGCAATATGGCTATATATGGCTATAGAACAGCAAAAATGGCCGCCTCATCCTGGTGTCCCGAGGTTTGCACGCGTTTTTTGCTACCTTAATGTAGTTACTTACTTGTTTAAACACATTTTCCCGATGCCCTACGTAGTTAGCAACCCATTTGCACAAAAATCATACCTGCGCAGTGAGATGCGCAGTGGCTACAGGGCCCCAAAGTCGCCCCTCATCCTGGTGTCCCGAGATTTGCACGGGTTTTCTCGGTACCTGAACGTGGTGGGTTTGGTGTTTAAACACGTTTTTCAGGTGCCCTAGATGGTTAGCAACCTAACTGCAAAAAATCACATTCGCACACCGAGGTGCGCCATGGCAACAGAGCCGCAAAGTATACCGTGCAATATGGCTATATATGGCTATAGAACAGCAAAAAAGGCCGCCTCATCCTGGTGTCCCGAGGTTTGCACGCGTTTTTTGCTACCTTAATGTAGTTACTTACTTGTTTAAACACATTTTCCCGATGCCCTACGTAGTTAGCAACCCATTTGCACAAAAATCATACCTGCGCAGTGAGATGCGCAGTGGCTACAGGGCCCCAAAGTCGCCCCTCATCCTGGTGTCCCGAGATTTGCACGGGGTTTCTCGGTACCTGAACGTAGTGGGTTTGGTGTTTAAACACATTTTTCAGGTGCCCTAGATGGTTAGCAACCTAACTGCAAAAAATCACATTCGCACACCGAGTTTCGCCATGGCAACAGAGCCGCAAAGTATACCGTGCAATATGGCTCTATAGGGCTATAGAACAGCAAAAATGGCCGCCTCATCCTGGTGTCGCAAAGTTTGCACGCGTTTTTTGCTACCTTAATGTAGTTAGTTACTTGTTTAAACACATTTTCCTGATGCCCTACGTAGTTAGCAACCCATTTGCACAAAAATCATACCTGCGCAGTGAGATGCGCAGTGGCTACAGGGCCCCAAAGTCGCCCCTCATCCTGGTGTCGCAAAATTTGCACGGGTTTTCTCGGTACCTGAACGTGGTGGGTTTGGTGTTTAAACACGTTTTTCAGGTGCCCTAGATGGTTAGCAACCTAACTGCAAAAAATCACAGTCGCACACCGAGTTTCGCCATGGCAACAGAGCCGCAAAGTATACCGTGCAATATGGCTATATAGGGCTATAGAACAGCAAAAATGGCCGCCTCATCCTGGTGTCGCAAGGTTTGCACGCGTTTTTTCTACCTTAATGTAGTTAGTTACTTGTTTAAACACATTTTCCTGATGCCCTACGTAGTTAGCAACCCATTGACACAAAAATCATACCTGCGCAGTGAGATGCGCGTGGGCTACAGAGCCCCAAAGTCGCGTCGACCTGTAGTGTCGGGAGATTTGCACGGGGTTTCTCGGTACCTGAACGTGGTGGGTTTGGTGTTTAAACACGTTTTTCAGGTGCCCTAGATGGTTAGCAACCTAACTGCAAAAAATCACATTCGCACACCGAGTTGCGCCATGGCAACAGAGCCGCAAAGTATACCGTGCAATATGGCTATATAGGGCTTTAGAACAGCAAAAATAGGCGTCGA